>WNWK01005306.1:87500-123128 GCA_009830355.1 Cherax destructor
GTGTGTGTGTTGGTTTTGTGTGTGTGTTGGTGTGTGTGTGTTGGTTGGTTGTGTGTGTGTTGGTTGTGTGTGTGTGTGTGTGTTTGGTTTTGTTGGTTGTGTTGTTGTGTGTTGGTTGTGTGTGTGTTGGTTGTGTGTGTGTGTGTGTTGTGTGTGTGTTGGTTGTGTGTGTTTGGTTGTGTGTGTGTGTGGTTGTGTGTGTGTGTGTGTTGGTTGTTTGTGTGTGTTGGTTTGTGTGTGTGTGTTGGTTGTGTGTGTGTGTGTTGGTTGTGTGTGTGTTGGTTGTGTGTGTGTTGGTTGTGTGTGTGTGTTGGTTGTGTGTGTGTTTGGTTGTGTGTGTGTTGTTGTGTTGTGTGTGTGTGTTGTGTTGGTTGTGTGTGTTGGTTTGTGTTGGTTGTGTGTGTTGGTTGTGTGTGTGTGGTTGTGTGTGTGTGTTGTGTTGTGTGTGTGTGTGTGTGTGTTGGTTGTTGTGTGTGTGTGTGTGTGTGTTGTGTGTGTTGGTGTGTGTGTGTGTGTTGGTTGTGTGTTGTGTGTGTTGGTTGTGTGTTGTGTGTTGGTTGTGTGTTGTGTGTTGGTTGTGTGTGTTGGTTGTGTTGTGTGTGTTGGTTGTGTGTGTTGTGTTGGTTGTGTGTGTTGTGTGTGTTGGTTGTGTGTGTGTGTGTTGGTTGTGTGTGTGTGTGTGTGTTGGTTGTGTGTGTGTGTGTTGGTTGTGTGTGTGTGTTTGGTTGTGTGTGTGTGTGTTGGTTGTGTGTGTGTGTGTTGGTTGTGTGTGTGTGTGTTGGTGTGTGTGTGTGTTGGTTGTGTGTGTTGGTTGTGTGTGTGTGTGTGTTGGTTGGTTGTTGTGTGTGTGTGTTGGTTGTGTGTGTGTGTTGGTTGTGTGTGTGTGTGTTGGTTGTGTGTGTGTGTTGGTTGTGTGTGTGTGTGTTGGTTGTGTGTGTGTGTGTGTGTGTTGTGTGTGTGTGTGTGTGTGTGTGGTTGTGTGTGTGTGTTGGTTGTGTGTGTGTGTGTTGGTTGTGTGTGTGTGTGTTGGTTGTGTGTGTGTGTGTTGGTTGTGTGTGTGTGTGTTGGTTGTGTGTGTGTGTGTTTGTGTTGTGTGGTGTGTGTGTGTGTTGGTTGTGTGTGTGTGTGTTGGTTGTGTGTGTGTGTGTGTGTGTGTGTGTGTGTGTGTTGGTTGTGTGTGTCTACCTCCATTACTTGTCAATGATGGTATTTAAATTGCGTTCTGGCGACACTGTTTTGAAAGAGGTTTTTGAGAGCAGAGGTTGGTTAATGTGGGTTTAAATCCTCTCCACTACACGAGGGTCATTAACGCTGCACCTAACAGTTTCACCACCAGACAGAAATACTTTGCGTCGTCAGGAGCTATGCAACAGTACATAGCTCCTGACGACGCACGAGAGCGAAAAAAACCTATAACTAAACATTTCGATCCCCTTGTGATTTGTGCTGCATTAAGATAGTCTGTGATTGTACTGCATATGCGAATATATATGTAAATACTATATTTATTTTACTGTTACTAACAAAATCGTAATGACTCGATTACAAACAAACCATACCACGGGTGGGGTTCGAACCCGCGGTCAGTCTCAAAACTGCAGACTAGTTTTGATTGACAGACGAATCTCCCGCTATAGCGGGAGATTCGTCTGTAAAAACTTGCATTTTTGGACACAGTGGTGCCTATGCTAACCTTCCTTGGTGTAGAAATATACATAGTTGGATGAATCTTATTGAAACTAGCTGGCCCAGTGGCTTACGCGACGGTCTGGAGTTTTGACACTCTGACAGCGGGTTCGAACCCCACCCGTGGAATGGTTTTTCACTGTTACCTGGAGATGGTTTCGGGGGTCAACGCCCCTGCTATGACTTGATAAGCTCTACGCAGAAGGACCCCTCAGAGGTTCCTTGATGGGAAGGGATTCTTGATCTAAGGAAATGGACCTGTGATTCAGTTCTTTGAATCAATACAGGGCAAGTGTTTCCTGACGCGGGTCTTAGTCATGTGATGACCCACAGCTGGAGTGTTTGGTCATCTGACCGAGACCTTCCACTGGCTTACCCCTCCACCACTTTTAAAATAATGGTCATGATTATAACCATTAGAGGTTGAACTGCTTTTAAGGTTCGTGTCGTCTCTCTCCACTAGTAAGAACGCTCAATAAGAGGTTCCCAGAAGAGGGTCGAAGTATACAGATCAGTCCGACTGTTGTGTCTGTCTGCATGTGTGGGTCATCATTGAGCAATGCCAAGTATTAACTTTACTTTAGTTATTCTCTATAGAGTTTTTAAACGCACTTAAGTGACTGAGAAAGGTGGATGTAGCATTCCTGGAGGGTCAAAGGTCAAACCTTGGTTCAACATGAGTGGTCTTGAGAACCAGGGCTTTACTTAATGCTCACTCTCATTCCCTATATATTTTAAAAAGGTCCTTTGGTATTTCCTTGGTGTGGTATGTTGGTTATGTAGTGAGGGGTAGGGGTGGTATGTTAGGTAGTGAGGTGTAGGGGTGGTATGTTAGGTATTGAGGGTAGGGGTGGTATGTTAGTGATGGGGTAGGGGTGGTATGTTAGTGAGGGGTAGGGGTGGTATGTTAGGTAGTGAGGGGTAGGGGGTGGTATGTTAGGTATTGAGGGGTAGGGGTGGTATGTTAGGTATTGAGGGGTAGGGGTGGTATGTTAGTGAGGGGTAGGGGTGGTATGTTAGTGAGGTAGGGGTGGTATGTTAGGTAGTGGGTGGTATGTTAGGTAGTGAGAGGTAGGGGGTGGGATGTTAGTGAGGGGTAGGGGTGGTGTGTTAGGTAGTGAGGGTAGGGGTGGTGTGTTAGGTAGTGAGGAGTAGGGGTGGTGTGTTAGATAGTGAGGGTAGGGGTGGTGTGTTAGGTAGTGAGGGGTAGGGGTGGTGTGTTAGGTAGTGAGGGTAGGGGTGGTGTGTTAGGTAGTGAGGGGTAGGGGTGGTGTGTTAGGTAGTGAGGGTAGGGGTGGTGTGTTAGGTAGTGAGGGGAGGGGTGGTGTGTTAGGTAGTGAGGGTAGGGGTGGTGTGTTAGGTAGTGAGGGTAGGGGTGGTGTGTTAGGAGTGAGGGTAGGGGTGGTTGTTAGGTAGTGAGGGTAGGGGTGGTTGTTAGGTAGTGAGGGTAGGGGTGGTGTGTTAGGTAGGGGAGGGGTAGGGTGGTTGTTAGGGGTAGGGGTGGTATGTTAGTGTGAGGGGTAGGGGTGGTATGTTTGTGGGGGGTAGGGTGGTATGTTTGTGAGGGGTAGGGGTGGTATGTTTGTGAGGGGTAGGGGTGGTATGTTTGTGAGGGGTAGGGGTGGTATGTTAGGTAGTGAGGGGTAGGGGTGGTATGTTAGGTGGTGAGGGGTGATAATATATACATACATATGGTGATAATATATACATGGAAAGTACTTGAGGGCCTGGTCCCAAATCTGCACACTGCCATAACAACATACTGGAGTGAGAGATATGGGAGAAAGTGTAAAATAAACCCAGTGAGGAGCAGGGGTGCGGTGGGGACAATACGGGAGCACTGTATTAACATCCGGGGTCCCAGACTATTCAACATCTTACCAGAAGATATCCGAAACACGGCTGGAACCAGTGTAGAAGCCTTCAAGAGGAAACTGGACAAATATCTTCACCAGGTGCCAGATCAACCAGGCTGTGATGGATATGTGGGGCAGCGGGCCTCCAGCAGCAACAGCCTGGTTGACCAGGCAAGCACCAGACGAGCCTGGCCCATGGCCGGGCTCAGAGAGTAGATACTCTCGAAACTCTTCAAAGGTAAAGGTATATCAAAGGTATATCAAAGGGTGGTATGTTAGGTAGTGAGGGGTAGTGGGTGGTATGTTAGGTAGTGAGGGGTAGTGGGTGGTATGTTAGGTAGTGAGGGGTAGTGGGTGGTATGTTAGGTAGTGAGGGGTAGTGGGTGGTATGTTAGGTAGTGAGGGTAGTGGGTGGTATGTTAGGTAGTGAGGGGTAGTGGGTGGTATGTTAGGTAGTGAGGGGTGTGGGTGGTATGTTAGGTAGTGAGGGGTAGTGGGTGGTATGTTAGGTGTAGAGTGGTGAGGCATGTTAGGAGTGAGGGCTAGAGAGTGAGTATGTTAGGTAGTGAGGTAGTCAGGGTGGTATGTTAGGTAGTGAGGGTAGTGGGTGGTATGTTAGGTAGTGAGGGTAGTGGGTGGTATGTTAGGTAGTGAGGGGTAGTGGGTGGTATGTTAGGTAGTGAGGGGTAGTGGGTGGTATGTTAGGTAGTGGGTGGTATGTTAGGTAGTGAGGGGTAGTGGGTGGTATGTTAGGTAGTGAGGGGTAGTGTTGCTTGGTACTTGTACCCTGATACAGATCTGACAGAGAAACGTGGCTCCAATAAACGTTTTCTCCTTATCTGCGATGTTTCTACACACACTCTCGGATTTCAAGACCTGGAAAGCATTTAAATGGCTTGGAATGCCTCCAAGCACTCGGAATGTACTCTGAATCTCCTCCAAGCACTCGGAATGTACTCTGAATCTCCTCAGCTCAATGTCTGAAACTCTCAGAGAATGTACTCTGAAACCCCCCTCAAAGCACTCGGAATGTACTCTGAAACTCCTCCAAGCACTCTGAATGTACTCTGAAACTCCTCCAAGCACTCTGAATGTACTCTGAAACTCCTCCAAGCACTCGGAATGTACTCTGAAACTCCTCCAAGCACTCGGAATGTCCTCTGAAACTCCTCCAAGCAATCGGAATGTCCTCTGAAACTCCTCCAAGCTTCGGAATGTCCTCTGAAACTCCTCCAAAACACTCGGAATGTCCTCTGAAACTCCTCCAAGCACTCGGAATGTCCTCTGAAACTCCTCCAAGCACTCGGAATGTCCTCTGAAACTCCTCCAAGCACTCGGAATGTCCTCTGAAACTCCTCCAAGCACTCGAATGTCCTCTGAAACTCCTCCAAGCACTCGGAATGTCCTCTGAAACTCCTCCAAGCACTCGGAATGTCCTCTGAAACTCCTCCAAGCACTCGGAATGTCCTCTGAAACTCCTCCAAGCACTCGGAATGTCCTCTGAAACTCCTCCAAGCACTCGGAATGTCCTCTGAAACTCCTCCAAGCACTCGGAATGTCCTCTGAAACTCCTCCAAGCACTCGGAATGTCCTCTGAAACTCCTCCAAGCACTCGGAATGTCCTCTGAAACTCCTCCAAGCACTCGGAATGTCCTCTGAAACTCCTCCAAGCACTCGGAATGTCCTCTGAAACTCCTCCAAGCACTCGGAATGTCCTCTGAAACTCCTCCAAGCACTCGGAATGTCCTCTGAAACTCCTCCAAGCACTCGGAATGTCCTCTGAAACTCCTCCAAGCACTCGGAATGTACTCTGAAACTCCTCCAAGCACTCGGAATGTACTCTGAAACTCCTCCAAGCACTCGGAATGTACTCTGAAACTCCTCCAAGCACTCGGAATGTACTCTGAAACTCCTCCAAGCACTCTGAATGTACTCTGAAACTCCTCCAAGCACTCGGAATGTACTCTGAAACTCCTCCAAGCACTCGGAATGTCCTCTGAATGAAGATATCCTTGATAATATAGTCCTAGTTAGGTCACGAATCTACAATAATCCTATAACTTATTGGAGTGAGTGATCGTGCGAGTTAGAAGCGCCATTAGAACCCTTAAAAAAGTGTTGGCAGTGTATTCAAGACGCTGTGAAGATTTCTAAGATTGCATTGTGGCTGTGTTGCCTGTGTAGGCCTACAAGCTGCAGATAACAACAACCTGGTTAATCAAGCTGTCAAGGGGGAAAGGGTGTCCTGTAAGAACATAAGGAAGGAGTACTGCAGCAGGCCTACTGGCCCATGCTAGTCAGGTCCAAGTCACAAGTGCCCCAGGTCAAATCTCCGGTATTTCTGGTTCCGTATACAGACTTGTGTGTCTTGGGGGACACAGAAATTTCTCGGGGTGAAAGATTCTTTGTAACTTGTTCTTTGAGTTCAGTTGTAGAGTTCTGTTTGTGATTTTCATTTAGATAAACACAACAAGATGGGATATTGTGGTACTGGTCACCCACCATGGGTGACAACTGTGTATTCTCCCACCATGGGTGACAACTGTGTATTCTCCCACCATGGGTGACAACTGTGTATTCACCCACCATGGGTGACAACTGTGTATTCACCCACCATGGGTGACAACTGTGTATTCACCCACCATGGGTGACAACTGTTTCACCCACCATGGTGACAACTGTGTATTCACCCACCATGGGTGACAACTGTGTATTCACCCACCATGGGTGACAACTGTGTATTCACCCACCATGGGTGACAACTGTGTATTCACCCACCATGGGTGACAACTGTGTATTCACCCACCATGGGTGACAACTGTGTATTCACCCACCATGGGTGACAACTGTGTATTCACCCACCATGGGTGACAACTGTGTATTCACCCACCATGGGTGACAACTGTGTATTCACCCACCATGGGTGACAACTGTGTATTCACCCACCATGGGTGACAACTGTGTATTCACCCACCATGGGTGACAACTGTGTATTCACCCACCATGGGTGACAACTGTGTATTCACCCACCATGGGTGACAACTGTGTATTCACCCACCATGGGTGACAACTGTGTATTCACCCACCATGGGTGACAACTGTGTATTCACCCACCATGGGTGACAACTGTGTATTCACCCACCATGGGTGACAACTGTGTATTCACCCACCATGGGTGACAACTGTGTATTCACCCACCATGGGTGACAACTGTGTATTCACCCACCATGGGTGACAACTGTGTATTCACCCACCATGGGTGACAACTGTGTATTCACCCACCATGGGTGACAACTGTGTATTCACCCACCATGGGTGACAACTGTGTATTCACCCACCATGGGTGACAACTGTGTATTCACCCACCATGGGTGACAACTGTGTATTCACCCACCATGGGTGACAACTGTGTATTCACCCACCATGGGTGACAACTGTGTATTCACCCACCATGGGTGACAACTGTGTATTCACCCACCATGGGTGACAACTGTGTATTCACCCACCATGGGTGACAACTGTGTATGTTGCATTAAAAATGTAATCCCGGTAGCTCTGGTAATTGCAACACCAGAGACCAGTGCAACAAGGCGTCGAAAAATGGCGACAAACACTACTTCCGGTGCTGGCTGCCTGCTGCCGGAAGTGCATAAACTGTCATTCGTTATTGATGACACAAAGCTGGGAGGGGGGGGGGGCGGGGACACTGTGTCACCCTCCTCCCCCCTGCCTATCTGTTTATCTTTTTTATCTAAGCCTCTCTATCTCTTATCTCTGGAATTCTTAGAGAATCTTCACGTCCACCTTCGTGGAATGCGTTGATGTTTCGCCCTCACCCTTGTCGCCCTCACCCTTGTCGACCTCACCCTTGTCGACCTCCTTGTATCATCTTTTCAAGACTGATGGACTGATAACATGGACTCCAGGCTGAGGGACTGATTACCTCAAACTCCTCATCTTCAGCTTCTTTGTATGGACTGATGAAGCCACTGTGGGGCGAAACGTCTCCACAATAAAGATACCCAACTTGTCGGTTCTGTGGACCATGTATCTCTCATGGTGGCTTGTCTGGCTTAGTCCTTCACTAAACCCAGCTAACCCTTTTTAACGGACTAAATACTGGGGAGATTTCTTCCCTTTCGTCAAGTTTGGGACTTTAGATTTAGATACCTGTTCCAGCAGTAGATTTTGATACCTGTTCCAGCAGTAGATTTTGATACCTGTTCCAGCAGTAGATTTTGATACCTGTTCCAGCAGTAGATTTTGATACCTGTTCCAGCAGTAGATTTTGATACCTGTTCCAGCAGTAGATTTTGATACCTGTTCCAGCAGTAGATTTTGATACCTGTTCCAGCAGTAGATTTTGATACCTGTTCCAGCAGTAGATTTTGATACCTGTTCCAGCAGTAGATTTTGATACCTGTTCCAGCAGTAGATTTTGCAGTACGTAGGTACATAACAGCTGACAGTTTGTAGGGGATGGAGAGGAGTGCGTCTGTGTACAGGGTGTTTCAAAGAGATGGACCCAGTTTCAGTGATGGTTGAATTTCAAATCGGGTCATCATTTTGAAACGCCCTGTATTTAAAGCAAAGTTTGACAACAAGACGTTTGTTTGTTTGTTTTGTGAAAGTGTTCCGAGTGAGTGTCCTAATGTCCACATCACTCTGAGAAGCTGTTAGTCACGACAGCACGTAACTTAGATAGCTGGAAATGATAGCAGTAATAATAACTTGTGTGAATGTACACAGTGAGCAGTTTCTTACAGTGCCTTGCTTATCAACTGAGTACCAACACACAGTATCTTACAGTGCCTTGCTTATCAACTGAGTACCAACACCCAGTATCTTACAGTGCCTTGCTTATCAACTGAGTACCAACACAGTATCTTACAGTGCCTTGTTTATCAACTGAGTACCAACACCCAGTATCTTACAGTGCCTTGTTTATCAACTGAGTACCAACACCCAGTATCTTACAGTGCCTTGTTTATCAACTGAGTACCAACACCCAGTATCTTACAGTGCCTTGTTTATCAACTGAGTACCAACACCCAGTATCTTACAGTGCCTTGTTTATCAACTGAGTACCAACACCCAGTATCTTACAGTGCCTTGTTTATCAACTGAGTACCAACACCCAGTATCTTACAGTGCCTTGTTTATCAACTGAGTACCAACACCCAGTATCTTACAGTGCCTTGTTTATCAACTGAGTACCAACACACAGTATCTTACAGTGCCTTGTTTATCAACCGAGTACCAATACACAGTATTTTACAGTGCCTTGTTTATCAACCGAGTACCAACACAGTATTTTACAGTGCCTTGTTTATCAACCGAGTACCAACACAGTATTTTACAGTGCCTTGTTTATCAACTGAGTACCAACACAGTATTTTACAGTGCCTTGTTTATCAACTGAGTACCAACACCCAGTATCTTACAGTGCCTTGTTTATCAACTGAGTACCAACACAGTATCTTACAGTGCCTTGTTTATCAACCGAGTACCAACACAGTATCTCAGTGCCTTGTTACAACATACCAACACAGTATCTTACAGTGCCTTGTTTATCAACCGAGTACCAACACACAGTATCTTAGTGCCTTGTTTATCAACCGAGTACCAACACCCAGTATCTTAGTGCCTTGTTTATCAACCGAGTACCAACACCCAGTATCTTAGTGCCTTGTTTATCAACCGAGTACCAACACCCAGTATATTACAGTGCCTTGTTTATCAACTGAGTACCAACACACAGTATCTTACAGTGCCTTGTTTATCAACCGAGTACCAACACAGTATTTTACAGTGCCTTGTTTATCAACCGAGTACCAACACACAGTATCTTACAGTGCTTTGTTTATCAACCGAGTACCAACACACAGTATCTTACAGTGCCTTGTTTATCAACCGAGTACCAACACACAGTATCTTACAGTGCCTTGTTTATCAACCGAGTACCAACACCCAGTATCTTAGTGCCTTGTTTATCAACCGAGTACCAACACACAGTATCTTACAGTGCCTTGTTTATCAACCGAGTACCAACACACAGTATCTTACAGTGCCTTGTTTATCAACCGAGTACCAACACACAGTATCTTACAGTGCCTTGTTTATCAACCGAGTACCAACACACAGTATCATACAATGCCTTGTTTATCAACTGAGTACCAACATAGTGTACTAGTCAAGCAAGGTGCGACTTAACACTGCTATCTCTAGTTTTCCCAGCATGGGCGGATCCTTGGATCAAAGTGAGATCCTGTGGGATCAAAGGAGCTTTAAGGCGCCACTGGAGGAGTGGCAAACTAACTTTGGAGAGGAGCTCTACCAAGTGGGCAAAGTTTCTCCATGTACAGAGTTCTGTATCTCTCCTTCACCTGGTTACCTGAAGCACCTAGTCTCAAACCCCTCCCCCACCTCTTCCCCCTCCCCCTGCTGGGACAAACCCCCCCCCCCACCAGGTGGGGTGAGGGGTTAGTGCCTGTGTCCCTAGGGTCCTATCATCTGAGAGGAGTGCCACAACACTTACAAAACTCCTTGCCTAAGAATTCTGCATAAATGTCGGGGATGTTTTCCCTTTAAATTATCCCACACCTCCGCTGACACAATTTGTGGGTTGTGGAAGGTGGGGAAAATGTAGATTTTTGACTAGTTTAACTCTGTGACTGATTTATGTAATGTGAGAGAGTTGTTGATGGTCACACATTGATGGTCACACATTGACGGCTCCTTCATATCAAGGGTGCTCCTTCAAGGCTACTCCTTCATATCAAGGGTGCTCCTTCAAGGCTGCTCCTTCACTTCAAGGGTGCTCCTTCAAGGCTGCTCCTTCATATCAAGGCTGCTCCTTCATATCAAGGTGCTCCTTCAAGGCGGCTCCTTCATATCAAGGGTGCTCCTCCAAGGCGGCTCCTTCATGTCAAGGGTGCTCCTTCAAGGCTGCTCCTTCATATCAAGGGTGCTCCTTCAAGGCTGCTCCTTCATATCAAGGGTGCTCCTTCAAGTCGGCTCCTTCATATCAAGGGTGCTCCTCCACCTCGAAGGTGCTCCTTCAAGCGGCTCCTTCATATCAAGGCTGCTCCTCCACCTCGAGGGTGCTCCTCCAAGGCAGCGGCTCCAGCTCATGGTCGTGGTTTAACACCTTCACTTTAACACCAGTGGAACGCTGTTTACTTACATCCAGGAAAACAACAGTGTAGGTAAACAAGAGTGTGGGGTGTTAGCCAGCTCACACCTGTCTAAAGTGTTGAACCAAAGTGCTGTACTTACCTTGTTTGTGTGGGGGTGTAGCCTTTCCTGACTCCACACCCTCCTCTTGATCCACACTGCCTCCTTCCCTGACTGCACACCCGCCTCCTTCCCTGACTCCACACCGCCTCCCTTCCTGACTCCACACCCGCCTCCCTTCCCTGACTCCACACCCGCCTCCTTCCTGACTCCACACCCGCCTCCCTTCCCTGACTCCACACCCGCCTCCCTTCCCTGACTCCACACCCGCCTCCCTTCCCTGACTCCACACCCGCCTCCCTTCCCTGACTCCACACCCGCCTCCCTTCCCTGACTCCACACCCGCCTCCCTTCCCTGACTCCACACCGCCTCCTTCCCTGACTCCACACCCGCCTCCTTCCCTGACTCCACACCCGCCTCCCTTCCCTGACTCCACACCCGCCTCCCTTCCCTGACTCCACACCCGCCTCCCTTCCCTGACTCCACACCCGCCTCCCTTCCCTGACTCCACACCCGCCTCCCTTCCCTGCAGTGTCTTTGAAGTTCTCACTGCTACCCGAGACCTGGTATGTGAAATCAGTTGAGGGCCTGATCAGCCAGACTGTTGTTGCTGCCACTATGACCAGGACACCACTGCTGAACTGAGACATAGACCAGAGAGTGTTAGATTACTGCTTCAGCGTCGGTGCTCATTTGCTGGCACTTAGAGTGCACAGTGCTCAGTGATATTGTGCAGGTGCACATGGTAGTGCACACACTAATAACATGGATGTTTCTGCCCATCCTGGAACGTCATCAAGTCAGGAATGAGAGGGGAAATTGGCAGGTTAGTATTGAACAGGTCAGAAGAAGTGAGGGGAGTTGTAAGACTGGTCACTTTCCCCTCACTAGTGCACACGAGACGTTCATTTTCATGTCACTTTCCCCTCACTAGTGCACACGAGACGTTCATTTTCATGTCTACTTGATCAATAAGACACATGTTCAACACTAGTAGTTTTATAGTCGAAACTGCGCAGCGTCCTTCATTATTCTCAAGCTAACATCCTCACTATCATCCTTCATTATTCTCAAGCTAACATCCTCACTATCATCCTTCATTATTCTCAAGCTAACATCCTCACTATCATCCTTCATTATTCTCAAGCTAACATCCTCACTATCATCCTTCATTATTCTCAAGCTAACATCCTCACTATCATCCTTCATTATTCTCAAGCTAACATCCTCACTATCATCCTTCATTATTCTCAAGCTAACATCTCTACTATCATCCTCATTATTCTCAAGCTAACATCCTCACTATCATCCTTCATTATTCTCAAGCTAACATCCTCACTATCATCTTATCTCAATGCTAATCTCTACTATCATCTCATTATTCTCAGCTACATCCTCACTATCATCTCATTATTCTCAAGCTAACATCCTCACTATCATCCTTCATTATTCTCAAGCTAACATCCTCACTATCATCCTTCATTATTCTCAAGCTAGCATCCTCACTATCATCTTCTTATTCTCAAGCTAACATCCTCACTATCATCCTTCATTATTCTCAAGCTAACATCTCACTATCATCCTCATTATTCTCAAGCTACATCCTCACTATCATCCTCATTATTCTCAAGCTAACATCTCACTATCATCCTTCATTATTCTCATGCTAACATCTCATTCTATCTCTTCATTATTTCTTAAGCTACTATCCTCTACTATCATCTCATTATTCTCAATGCTACATCTCACTATCATCCTTCATTATTCTCAAGCTAGCATCTCACTATCTCCTCCATTATTCTCAAGTACATCCTCACTATCATCCTCCATTATTCTCAAGCTAATCCTCACTATCATCCTCATTATTCTCAAGCTAGCATCTCACTATCACTCATTATTCTCAAGCTATCTCACTATCATCCTATTTTCTCAAGCTAGCATCTCACTATCATCCTTCATTATTCTCAAGCTAGCATCCTCACTATCATCCTCATTATTCTCAGCTAACATCCTCACTATCTCCTTCATTACTCAACTAACATCCTCACTATCTCCTCCATTTTCTCAAGCTACATCCTCACTATCTCCTTCATTTTTCAAGCTAACTCCTCACTATCTCCTCCATTTTCTCAGCTACTCCTCACTATCATCTTATTCTCAATAACATCCTCCTATATCTCATTCTATCTCTCACTATCATCCTCTTATCTCAACTACTCCTCCTATCTCATTTCTCTCCATTACATCCTCTATCTCTCATTTTCTCATAACTCCTCCTATCTCTCATTTTCTCAAGTACTCCTACTATCATCCTTCATTTTCTCGAATATTCCATCTCCAATCATCCTTCATTTTTCAAGCTAACTCTCACTATCTCCTCATTATTCTCACACATCTCACTATATCTCTTATCTCTATCTCACTATCATCCCATTTTCTCAAGTAATCTCACTATCATCTCATTATTCTACTAGATCTCATCTCTCATACTTAATCTCACTTATCTCATTTTCTTACATCTCTTACTCTATCTCTCTCTCTCATTATTCTCGTTAGCATCTCACTATCATCCTCCATTATTCTCAGTACATCCTCACTATCATCTCATTATTCTCAATACTCCTCACTATCATCCTCATTATTTCAGCTAACATCCTCCTATCATCCTCATTATTCTCAAGCTAACATCCTCATATCTCTCCATTTTCTAGTACTCCTACTATCTCTCCTTTTCTCAAGCTATATCTCCTATATCTCATTATTCTCGCTAATCTCACTATCTCCTCATTTTTAAGCTACATCTCACTTCTCTCCATTTCTCATAGTTCAATTCTCATTTCTCAGCTACATCCTCACTATCATCCTATTATTCAAGCTAATCTCACTATCATCCTCATTTTCTCAAGTCTCATTCTCTCATTTTTCAACTAGCATCTCACTTATCTCATTTTTCAGCTACATCTACTATATCCTATTATTTCATCATCTCTATCATCCTATTATTCTCAGTACATCTCACTATCATCCATTATTCTCAAGCTAACATCTCACTATATCTCATTATTTCGCTACATCTCACTAATCTCATTATTTCTAGACTCAACTCAATACCATCTCATTTTCTCATTAGATCACTATTCATTATTTCAAGTAATCTCACTATCTCATTCCATTTTTCCTAACTCCTCTATCATCTTTATTATTTCAAGCTACATCTCTATCATCCTCTTTTTCATAAATCTCATTTATTATTAGTATCTATATCCTTATTTTCATCATCTCACTATATCTCATTATTCTCAAGCTAAATCTCTATATCTCCATTATTTGTAAATCTCACTATATCTCATTTTCTCATAATCCTACTATCATCCTCATTATTTCGTAACATCTCACTATCATCCTCATTTTTCGTAACATCTCACTATCATCCTTCATTATTCTAAGCTAATCTCACTATCATCTCATTTTCTCACTAGCATCTCACTATATCTATTATTCAGCTAATCTACTATCTCTATTTTCTAGTACATCTCACTATCTCCTATTATTAAGTAAACCATATCTTCATTTTTCAGCTAACATCTCACTATCATCCTATTTTACTACATCCTATTTCCACCATTTCAGTAAACTAATATCTCATATTATCTTCTAATAGTATCTCATCACTCTTATTTAGCAACTCATTCCTATTCTCTTCTCATCCATTTTTCTTTTTCCAAGTAGCTCTCACTTCTCTTATTAAGTAAATCCTACTCATTATTTCGTACATCCTCATCATTTATATTCTCAATTCTCTCATATCTTATTTTTGTAATCTCACTTTTATTTTTCGTTCCATCCTTTTTCGAATCTCATTTCTCATTATTTCCACTCTTATCCATTTTTCGTAACATCCTTTCCATTATTTCGTAATCTACTATTCTATTTTAGATCACATATCTTATTTCAGCTAATCCTCACTATCTCTATTATTTCAGCTAAATCTCACTATTCTCTATTATTTGTAAATCTCTTATTTATCCATTATTTCAGATATCTCACTATATCTCTATTATTCTAGATCTACTATCATCTATTTTTCAGCATCTCATTATCTTCATTATTCTCAGTTAGATCTCTTACTATATCCTTATTATTTCAAGCTAATATCCTCATTCATCTCTCTATTATTCTCGCTTAATATCTCACTATCATCCTCTATTATTTCAAGCTAACATCTCACTATCATCTCTCTATTATTTCTTGCTACATCCTCACTATTATCTCATTTTTCAATCTAACATCTCTACTATCATCTCATTATTTCTTAGTAAATCTCACTATCATCTCTCATTATTTCGATTCACTATCTCATTTATATTCTCTTATTATTTCTTGCTATCTCTACTTATCTTTATTTTTCTATACTCTTCATTATTCTATTATTGCTTAATCTCTACTATCATCTCTTATTTTTCGCTAACTATCTCACTATATCTCTCTATTATTTCAAGTTAACATCTCACTATCATCTCTATTATTTCTTAAGCTAATATCTCACTATATCCTCTATTTTTCAGTAGTATCTCTATCATCCTCATTATTCTCAAGCTAATATCTCATTATATCCTTCATTATTTCATGTAACATCTCACTATCATCCTCATTATTCTAAGCTAATATCCTCTATATCTCTCTATTATTTCAGTTAAATCTCTACTATCATCTTCATTATTCTCAAGCTAACATCCTCACTATCATCCTTCATTATTCTCAAGCTAACATCCTCACTATCATCCTTCATTATTCTCAAGCTAACATCCTCACTATCATCCTTCATTATTCTCAAGCTAACATCCTCACTATCATCCTTCATTATTCTCAAGCTAACATCCTCACTATCATCCTCCATTATTCTCAAGCTAGCATCCTCACTATCATCCTTCATTATTCTCAAGCTAACATCCTCACTATCATCCTCCATTATTCTCAAGCTAACATCCTCACTATCATCCTCCATTATTCTCAAGCTAACATCCTCACTATCATCCTCCATTATTCTCAAGCTAACATCCTCACTATCATCCTCCATTATTCTCAAGCTAACATCCTCACTATCATCCTCCCCTCATCCTCAAGGTAGTTTGTTGCAGTGGTTCAACACTTAGTGTTGCAACAGTAAGTACTGCAATACAATGTAAATTACTGCCACAGCTTGTTGGTAAGAATGAAGCAGTGTACAACCTGGAATTAATTGTAATTACCCTCATTACTGATACATGAGACTACTTCTGCTGGCTGCTATTTTGAGTGGGAACCCAGCCTGTCCTGCTGGTTACTTCTGATGGCTGGTATTTTGAGTGGGAACCCAGCCTGTCCTGCTGGTTACTTCTGATGGCTGGTATTTTGAGTGGGAACCCAGCCTGTCCTGCTGGTTACTTCTGCTGGCTGGTATTTTGAGTGGGAACCCAGCCTGTCCTGCTGGCTACTTCTGCTGGCTGGTATTTTGAGTGGGAACCCAGCCTGTCCATCTGGCTACTTCTGCTGGCTGGTATTTTGAGTGGGAACCCAGCCTGTCCTGCTGGCTACTTCTGCTGGCTGGTATTTTGAGTGGGAACCCAGCCTGGCCTGCTGGCTACTTCTGCTGGCTGGTATTTTGAGTGGGAACCCAGCCTGTCCTGCTGGCTACTTCTGCTGGCTGGTATTTTGAGTGGGAACCCAGCCTGTCCTGCTGGCTTACGAATACACGTATAAAATACAAGGGTTCTTGTAGCCACAGTCATCAGTCTGACGAAGAACAAGGTAAACACAGGGAGGGTAGTGGAGTAGGCCTATTGGAATGGCTTCAGGTAGTGTGAAAATTAGGCGACTGGATTTGAGGCCTCGCTCAGAGGCCTGAAGAAACATTGTAACAACTGCTGCTTCACAGGTGTCCACCTGCAAGGTGTACATGTGGGGTATACAGTACCGACAAGATGACTTACACATGTGTAACATCTGGGTATCTTTATTTGTAGATGTTATTTGTAGAAGACTAGAATTATATACACGAGGTAAGCAGTCCCTCAGCCTTGAACACCGTAGTCTAGAACCTCATCTGACCTTCATTTAGAACCTCATCTGACCTTCATTTAGAACCTCATCTGACCTTCATTTAGAACCTCATCTGACCTTCTTTAGAACCTCATCTGACCTTCATTTAGAACCTCATCTGACCTTCATTTAGAACCTCATCTGACCTTCATTTAGAACCTCATCTGACCTTCATTTAGAACCTCATCTGGACCATCATTTAGAACCTCATCTGGACCATCATTTAGAACCTCATCTGGACCTTCATTTAGAACCTCATCTGACCTTTATTTAGAACCTCATCTGACCTTCATTTAGAACCTCATCTGACCTTCATTTAGAACCTCATCTGGACCATCATTTAGAACCTCATCTGGACCATCATTTAGAACCTCATCTGGACCTTCATTTAGAACCTCATCTGACCTTTATTTAGAACCTCATCTGGACCATCATTTAGAACCTCATCTGACCTTTATTTAGAACCTCATCTGGACCATCATTTAGAACCTCATCTGGACCTTCATTTAGAACCTCTGGGCCTCATTTAGAACCTCATCTGACCTGCAGGTATACTCCAGTCAGTGGTCACGTCACACACGTAAGTTATCGTAATATGTATGGTGTGTGTTGTATGGTGTACTCACCTAATTGTGGTTGCAGGGTCGAGAGACTGCTCCTGGCCCCGCCTCTTCACTGATTGCTACTGGGTCCATTCTCTCCCTGCTCCATGAGCTTTATCATACCTCGTCTTAAAGCTATGTATGGTTCCTGCCTCCACTACATCACTTGCTAGACTATTCCACTTCCTGACAACTCTGTGGCTGAAGAAATACTTCCTAACATCCCTTTGACTCAGATGAGTTCAACTTCCAATTGTGACCCCTTGTTTCTGTGTCCCCTCTCTGTAACATTGTCTCTATCCACCTTGTCTATTCCCCGCAGTATTTTGTATGTCGTTATCATGTCTCCCCTAACCCTCCTGTCCTCCAGTGTCGTCAGGCCGATTTCCCTCAACCTTTCTTCATAGGACATTACCCTTAGCTCCGGAACTAACCTTGTTGCAAACCTTTGCACTTTCTCTAATTTCTTGACGTGCTTGACCAGGTGTGGGTTCCAAACTGGTGCTGCATACTCCAGTATGGGCCTGACGTACACGGTGTACAGTGTCTTGAACGATTCCTTACTAAGGTATCGGAAAGTTATTCTCAGGTTTGCCAGGCGCCCATATGCTGCAGCAGTTATCTGGTTGATGTGTGCTTCCGGAGACGTGCTCGGTGTTATACTCACCCCGAGATCTTTCTCCTTGAGTGAGGTTTGCAGTCTTTGGCCACCTAGCCTATACTCTGTGTTGTATGGTGTGTGTTGTATGGTGTGTGTGTGTGTGTTGTATGGTGTGTGT
Source organism: Cherax destructor (assembly GCA_009830355.1). NCBI lineage: Eukaryota > Metazoa > Arthropoda > Malacostraca > Decapoda > Parastacidae > Cherax > Cherax destructor. The sequence goes on from WNWK01005306.1 coordinate 105,739, forward strand.
GTGTGTGTTGTATGGTGTGTGTGTGTTGTATGGTGTGTGTGTTGTATGGTGTGTGTGTGTTGTATGGTGTGTGTGTTGTATGGTGTGTGTGTGTGTTGTATGGTGTGTTGTATGGTGTGTGTGTGTGTTGTATGGGGTGTGTGTGTTGTATGGTGTGTGTGTTGTATGGTGTGTGTGTGTTGTATGGTGTGTGTGTGTTGTATGGTGTGTGTGTGTGTTGTATGGTGTGTGTGTGTGTTGTATGGTGTGTGTGTGTGTTGTATGGTGTGTGTGTGTTGTATGGTGTGTTGTATGGTGTGTGTGTGTGTATGGTGTGTTGTATGGTGTGTGTTGTATGGTGTGTTGTATGGTGTGTGTTGTATGGTGTGTTGTATGGTGTGTGTGTGTTGTATGGTGTGTTGTATGGTGTGTGTTGTTGTATGTGTGTGTGTTGTATGGTGTGTTGTATGGTGTGTGTGTTGTATGGGGTGTGTGTGTTGTATGGGTGTGTGTGTTGTATGGTGTGTTGTATGGTGTGTGTGTGTTGTATGGTGTGTTGTATGGTGTGTGTGTGTTGTATGGGGTGTGTGTGTTGTATGGTGTGTTGTATGGTGTGTGTGTGTTGTATGGTGTGTTGTATGGTGTGTGTGTGTTAGTGGTGGTAGTGCCTGTGGAATGGAGGGATATGTGTGTGGGTGGCACTAGCGGATGAATGAAGGGTGGCACTGGAGTATGAATCATGGGGTGGCACTGGGGGTATGAAGGACGGGGGGTGGCACTGCCGGAGGGGGGGGAGGGTTGACACAGTAGTTACAGTATTAATCAGACGAGTCGTTAGTTTAATGGTGGTAATTACTGTCTAACCAAGCAGGAGGGGGCTGGGGGCTGAGGGCAGGGGGCAGGAGGCTGGGGCTGGGGCTGGGGAGATGGTACGGAGAAAGGAGGAAGAGGAACATAGAGATGAAATGGTGGCCCGGAAAGGCTTGAGTGCGTTTTGCCAGCACCAACAGTCTGACTGATCACCCAGGAGGCCACTGTGGCACTGGGAGGCCACTGTAGTCGATGCATCGGTGCACAACACCACGACCTAGGTTCCACTACCACCACTCACCTAGGTTCCACTACCACCACTCACCTAGGTTCCACTACCACCACTCGCCTAGGTTCCACTACCACCACTCACCTAGGTTCCACTACCACCACTCACCTAGGTTCCACTACCACCACTCACCTAGGTTCCACTACCACCGCTCACCTAGGTTCCACTACCACCGCCCACCTAGGTTCCACTACCACCGCCCACCTAGGTTCCACTACCACCGCCCACCTAGGTTCCACTACCACCGCCCACCTAGGTTCCACTACCACCGCCCACCTAGGTTCCACTACCACCGCCCACCTAGGTTCCACTACCACCGCCCACCTAGGTTCCACTACCACTGCCCACCTTGGTTCCACCGCTCACCTTGGTTCCACCGCCCACCTTGGTTCCACCGCCCACCTTGGTTCCACCGCCCACCTTGGTTCCACCGCCCACCTTGGTTCCACCACCACCGCCCACCTTGGTTCCACCGCCCGCCTTGGTTCCACGACCCACCTTGGTTCCACCACCACCGCTCACCTTGGTTCCACCGCCCACCTTGGTTCCACCACCACCGCCCACCTTGGTTCCACCACCACCGATCACCTTGGTTCCACCGCTCACCTTGGTTCCACCGCCCACTTTGGTTCTATCACCACCCTCCTTGGTTCCATCACCACCCTCCTTGGTTCCATCACCACCCTCCTTGGTTCAACCACCACCCCACCTTGGTTCAACCACCACCCCACCTGGTTCCACCACCACCCCACCTAGGTTCCACCACCACCCCACCTAGGTTCCACCACCACCCCACCTAGGTTCCACCACCACCCCACCTAGGTTCCACCACCACCTCACCTAGGTTCCACCACCACCTCACCTAGGTTCCACCACCACCCCACCTAGGTTCCACCACCACCCCACCTAGGTTCCACCACCACCCCACCTAGGTTCCACCACCACCCCACCAAGGTTCCACCCCACCTAGGTTCCACCACCACCCCACCTAGGGTCCACCACCACCCCACCTAGGGTCCACCACCACCCACCTAGGTTCCACCACCACCCCACCTAGGTTCCACCACCACCCCACCTAGGCTCCACCACCACCCCACCTAGGTTCCACCACCACCCCACCAAGGTTCCACCCCACCTAGGTTCCACCACCACCCCACCTAGGGTCCACCACCACCCCACCTAGGTTCCACCACCACCCCACCTAGGCTCCACCTCCAGGCTCCATTTCTCAACATTTTTTAAAAAATTTGATCCCAGGAGCAATTTTAGAAATGGTCCCCGCGGCACTACTGCCTTAAATTGAATATGACAGAGGTGGTATTGGTGGAGCATCCAGCTTCGCCTCCAGGGATGCAAATGGATGGATTTCCAGCAAGTCTGGAGGACACTTCTGGGTTTAATGCCTTCAGAGAGAGTAAATTACAATCTTGGCCTGTCAGTTCTTTGAGAAGAATAATACAAAAAGAACTTTTAGGCGTTCCAGACACTGAAGTTCTTCACTCCTCTAATAACATTAATTTTCCAGTATAATCTACCTTGTCCATAATTACTATCGCATTTTTGTCTGTTTGGTAAGGTGAAGTCCAGGATCTTTCCTTAATTCATGGTATAACTTAACAAATCTTTGTTGACAATTGTTGTAGAGGTCAGTCCATCTATCATCATTCTATCATGCAGGAGGAGCCACATGTCTATGGTGCATGCAACAAAATAAGCAGACTCTTGGATGTCACCACCGCCCGCCTCCGGCTGGGTTACAAGTATCTTTGGCAGGTTAAATCACCACCACCAGATGTAGACCAAACAAAATGTAAACTTTGCCAGATGGACTATTGTCACACCCTGCGTCACTATGTACTGGAGTGCGTCACACCCTGCGTCACTATGTACTGGAGTGCGTCACACCCTGCGTCACTATATACTGGAGTGCGATAAAATTAATGAATTCAACTCAAGAAATGTCAAAGTATTTTATCCACAGTGGTATATTACAAACCATTGTGTGTTATGGCAGCTGGTGCCACGACCACCAGCTGCCATAACACAGGACGTCAGCAGATGTTCGTTTTATCTTTCATGGTCACGAGACAGATATCAACAAACCTGTCAGAGTACAAAATGTTTATCAGGATTCCATTTGACACTTGTATGACAAGATGGGTAGTAGTCCCCCCCTGGATGGTGGTTGTTAACCACCACACTACTACAGGATGGTAGTACCTCCCTGGATGGTTGTAGAAGCAATAAAGAGCAGCAGTAGTAGTAGTAGTAGTAGTAGCATCATTAATAGTAATAGCATTATCATTAGTAGTGGCAGTATCAGGAGCATTAGTAGTAGTGGTAGTATCAGGAGCATTAGTAGTAGTGGTAGCATCAGGAGCATTAGTAGTAGTGGTAGTATCAGGAGCATTAGTAGTAGTGGTAGTATCAGGAGCATTAGTAGTAGTGGTAGCATCAGGAGCATTAGTAGTAGTGGTAGTATCAGGAGCATTAGTAGTAGTGGTAGTATCAGGATCATTAGTAGTAGTGGTAGCATCAGGAGCATTAGTAGTAGTGGTAGTATCAGGAGCATTAGTAGTAGTGGTAGCATCAGGAGCATTAGTAGTAGTGGTAGCATCAGGAGCATTAGTAGTAGTGGTAGCATCAGGAGCATTAGTAGTAGTGGTAGCATCAGGAGCATTAGTAGTAGTGGTAGCATCAGGAGCATTAGTAGTAGTGGTAGTATCAGGAGCATTAGTAGTAGTGGTAGTATCAGGAGCATTAGTAGTGGTAGTATCAGGAGCATTAGTAGTAGTAGTGGTAGTATCAGAAGCATTAGTAGTGGTAGTATCAGGAGCATTAGTAGTGGTAGTATCAGGAGCATTAGTAGTAGTAGTGGTAGTATCAGGAGCATTAGTAGTAGTAGTGGTAGTATCAGGAGCATTAGTAGTAGTGGTAGTATCAGGAGCATTAGTAGTAGTGGTAGTAGTATCAGGAGCATTAGTAGTAGTGGTAGTAGTATCAGGAGCATTAGTAGTAGTGGTAGTAGGATCAGGAGCATTAGTGGTAGTATCAGGAGCATTAGTAGTAGTAGTATCAGGAGCATTAGTAGTAGTAGTATCAGGAGCATTAGTAGTAGTAGTATCAGGAGCATTAGTAGTAGTAGTATCAGGAGCATTAGTAGTAGTAGTATCAGGAGCATTAGTAGTAGTAGTATCAGGAGCATTAGTAGTAGTAGTAGTATCAGGAGCATTAGTAGTAGTAGTATCAGGAGCATTAGTAGTAGTAGTATCAGGAGCATTAGTAGTAGTAGTATCAGGAGCATTAGTAGTAGTAGTATCAGGAGCATTAGTAGTAGTAGTATCAGGAGCATTAGTAGTAGTAGTATCAGGACATTAGTAGTAGTAGTATCAGGAGCATTACTAGTAGTAGTATCAGGAGAATTAGTAGTAGTAGTATCAGGAGCATTACTAGTAGTAGTATCAGGAGAATTAGTAGTAGTAGTATCAGGAGCATTAGTAGTAGTAGTATCAGGAGAATTAGTAGTAGTAGTAGATCAGGAGCATTAGTAGTGTAGTATGCAGGAGATTAGTAGGTAGTGGTAGTATGCAGGAGATGTAGTAGTGTAGGAGTAGAGTAGTGGTAGTATGCAGGAGAATTAGTAGTAGTGGTAGTATCAGCAGGAGAATTAGTAGTAGTGGTAGTATCAGCAGGAGAATTAGTAGTAGTGGTAGTATCAGCAGGAGAATTAGTAGTAGTGGTAGTATCAGCAGGAGAATTAGTAGTAGTGGTAGTATCAGCAGGAGAATTAGTAGTAGTGGTAGTATCAGCAGGAGAATTAGTAGTAGTGGTAGTATCAGCAGGAGAATTAGTAGTAGTGGTAGTATCAGCAACAAGATGTGAGTTGGTGTCACGAACTTGGTGTCCACGATGTGGTCACATGGTGTCACTATGGTAACTTCTGGTGTCACCATGGTAACTTCTGGTGTCACCATGGTAACTTCTGGTGTCACCATGGTAACTTCTGGTGTCACCATGGTAACTTCTGGTGTCACCATGGTAACTTCTGGTGTCACCATGGTAACTTCTGGTGTCACCATGGTAACTTCTGGTGTCACCATGGTAACTTCTGGTGTCACCATGGTAACTTCTGGTGTCACCATGGTAACTCTGGTGTCACCATGGTAGTCACTAACTCTGGTGTCACCATGGTAACTTCTGGTGTCACCATGGTAACTTCTGGTGTCACCATGGTAACTTCTGGTGTCACCATGGTAACTTCTGGTGTCACCATGGTAACTTCTGGTGTCACCATGGTAACTTCTGGTGTCACCATGGTAACTTCCTGCACACAGCATTGTTGAGTGACATTACCCACCAGGATCGCTACTTTTCATCATTCTTGGAACACCTTATCACTTGGTGCCATCACGTCTACTCTCAACCTTGAGATGCAAACCTGCCTTCTAGTCGAGTTTGTACCATATTATTCACATGTAAGGTTCTTAAGAGGAATATTTGCTTAAAAAGCCTGGTATATATTTTTTCCAATGAGAGATCTTGTTATACAAGTTAGTATGCTCTCTCTTCTCCACTCAATGGATAATTGAGCACACTGTGTGGCTTGTAAATGGTCCAAGTGGGACCGAAACGTCGTAGTAAGCTCCTCTCTTCTATGTGTGGGTTATTTGTGTATTGTTCCGTTCATTGTATTGTGTGTGTTCTTTGTGCACAGTGTGGTCACGTGTCTGCCAGAAGTACCTGTAACAGGCCTAAGCCTGGCTACTGCAACCTCAGTCAGTGTTGACACTGCTAGTTGCTACATACATACATACATACATACATACATACATACATACATACATACATACGTTCATGTTATCATGGTGATTAATACACCTGCTCAGACGTCTGACTGCGTCCCTGCGACGTTTAGATTCATTATTTACGTCTCTTACTGTTATACGTGACATAGATGTATCCAGGTTATATTTTATTTACCCCCGAGTGTGGGGAGTAAGGTTAAGGATAGGGAGGGAGAGGGAGGGGGGATAGCGGGGATTACGGTGGGTAGAGAAGTAGGCAGGTTGTTGTAGGTTCGCCGGTACATCCGGCCCGGGTCTTCTCCAAATGGTGACCCGGCACGTTAGGGAGGGATGTGGGTAGGTAGGGAGGAAGGAGAGGAGATAGGAAGTGGATAGGGTGATGGTATGAGAAGTGTGTGACCAGGTGATGGGGGGGTGATAGGTTACCCATTGAGGATGTTGAAGTGGGGGAGGAGGGTTATCAAAGGGGCGTCATGTGTGGGGTGACAAGTTCTTGGGTGGCTAACAGAGGACTGGGTTAAGTCTGGGTGGGTGGGTGTCATTACGACTGTCTGGGTGGGCTCCCTAGAGGTTCATGGGAGGTGGTAGCACCCTTCCAGGGAGGCTGTTAGGGGCGAGCATCCAGGTCTGGAAGCATCCAAGCCCCTTGCAGGTCCATGGGAGGTGGTAGTACTCTTCCAGGGAGGCTGTTAGGGTGGCATCAGGTCGGGAAGCATCTAAGCCTGCAGGTCCATGGAGTGAGTACTCTTCCAGGGAGGCTGTTAGGGGAGCATCCAGGTCTGGAAGCATCTAAGCCCTTGCAGGTCCATGGGAGGTGGTAGTACTCTTCCAGGGAGGCTGTTAGGGGCGAGCATCCAGGTCTGGAAGCATCCAAGCCCCTTGCAGGTCCATGGGAGGTGGTAGTACTCTTCCAGGGAGGCTGTTAGGGGTGAGCATCCAGGTCTGGAAGCATCTAAGCCCTTGCAGGTCCATGGGAGGTGGTAGTACTCTTCCAGGGAGGCTGTTAGGGGTGAGCATCCAGGTCTGGAAGCATCTAAGCCCTTGCAGGTCCATGGGAGGTGGTAGTACTCTTCCAGGGAGGCTGTTAGGGGCGAGCATCCAGGTCTGGAAGCATCCAAGCCCCTTGCAGGTCCATGGGAGGTGGTAGTACCCTTCCAGGGAGGCTGTGGGGTGAGCATCCAGGTCTGGAAGCATCCAAGCCCCTTGCAGGTCCATGGGAGGTGGTGTAGCCCTTCCAGGAGGCTGTGGGTGAGCATCCAGGTCTGAAGCATCCAAGCCCTTGCAGGTCCATGGGAGGTGGTAGCCCTTCCAGGAGGTGGGGTGAGCATCCAGGTCTGAAGCATCCAAGCCCTTGCGGTCCATGGAGGTGGTGACCCTTCAGGAGGCTGTGGGGTGAGCATCCAGGTCTGGAAGCATCCAGGCTCCATGCAGGTCCATGGGGATAAAGCCTGGATCACATCTTGACAGGTTTCCAGAGTTTTCAATCACCCCGGCTCTGAATGTTAGAATTGGTAAACTGAGGTGCCACTACACTGGCACTATTGGTTTACAGTGCCTCTTTGCACTCCGGTTTTTGCACTTCAGTGAGAGGTAAGAGAGAAGCTGTACAGTATTCTTCTGATAGTAGTACCAATGGATTAATAAAGCCACTGGTGGGCGAAACGTTTTAAAATAGTGAAGCAAATTTTTATTGACTCGTGTACTTCACTGGGCGTAAAAAATCGAAAAATGTTTTTTCCTGTGTATGTAAGACTTGTCATTTATGGATCATACAGTTTTACGATTATACAGTTTGACACCTGTCTGTGTTGCTCTCCCAGACGCATCTGTACGTGTGGTGGGAGTACACATATTTGTACTTTACACACATACTGTCTACTAAGAACTATCTACTACCTAGATTAGGGGAAATTGTGCATTATCTTGTTTGATTGATGGTGACAACTTCCGGGTTAGAGGAACTGGCTATAGAGATATAGAGAGAGATATAGAGAGAGATATAGAGAGAGATATAGAGAGAGATATAGAGAGAGATATAGAGAGAGATATAGAGAGAGATATAGAGAGAGATATAGAGAGAGATATAGAGAGAGATATAGAGAGAGATATAGAGAGATATAGAGAGAGATATAGAGAGAGATATAGAGAGAGATATAGAGAGAGATATAGAGAGAGATATGAGAGAGATATAGAGAGATATAGAGAGAGATATAGAGAGAGAATATAGAGAGATATAGAGAGAGATATAGAGAGAGAGATAGAGAGATATATAGAGAGAGAGATATAGAGAGAGATATAGAGAGATATAGAGAGAGAGATATAGAGAGAGAGATATAGAGAGAGAGAGATATAGAGAGAGAGATATAGAGAGAGAGAATAGAGTAGAGAGAATAGAGAGAGAGATAGAGAGAGAGATGATAGAGAGAGATAGAGAGAGAGATAGAGAGAGAGATATAGAGAGAAAAGATAGAGAGGAAAATAGAGATATAGAGAGAGAGATAGAGATGATAGAGAGATAAGAGATGAGAATAGAGAGAGAGATAGAATAGAGATAGAGAGATAAGAGATAGAGATATAGAGAGAATAGAGAGAATATGAGAGATAAGAGAATAGAGAGATATAGAGAGAATAGAGAGATATAGAGAGATATAGAGGAGATATAGAGAGAGATAGAGAGATATAGAGAGATATAGAGAGATATAGAGAGATATAGAGAGAGAATAGAGAGATATAGAGAGATATAGAGAGAATATAGAGAGATATAGAGAGATATAGAGAGATATAGAGAGATAAGAGAGATATAGAGAGATATAGAGAGATAGAGAGAGATATAGAGAGAGAGAATAGAGAGAGAAGATAGTAGAGAGATATGAGAGAGAATAGAGAGAGAGATATAGAGAGTATGAGATATAGAGAGAGAGATAGTAGAGAGAGAGATAGAGAGAGAGAGATAGAGAGAAGAGAGATAGAGAGAGAGAGAGAGATAGAGAGAGAGATATAGAGAGATAGAGATAAGAGAGAGAGAGAATAGAGAGAGAGAATAGAGAGAGAGATATAGAGAGAGAGATATGAGAGAGAGTATAGAGAGAGATATAGAGAGAGAATAGAGAGAGAGATATAGAGAGAGAGATATAGAGAGAGATATAGAGAGATATAGAGAGAGAGATATAGAGAGAGAGATATAGAGAGAGAGATATAGAGAGAGAGATATAGAGAGAGAGATATAGAGAGAGAGATATAGAGAGAGAGATATAGAGAGAGAGATATAGAGAGAGAGATATAGAGAGAGAGAATAGAGAAGATAGAGAGAGAGAGATAGAGAGAGAGAGATAGAGAGAGAGATATAGAGAGAGAGATATAGAGAGAGAGATATAGAGAGAGAGATAGATACTACTACTACTACTGTTGGTGAGTTGAATACAGCAGTAGATGTAGTGGGTGATGGGTACAAGGTTATTGATGGTGTACAGTGTTGTGATCAGTGGTGTACAGTGGGCAGGTCAGGGACTAGGCTACCAAATACTACACATGTATACATTATCATATATTAAGTGTCAAGCAACTCATGCAGACAGCAAGTCACCTGGTCACTCACACGTCATGCCTGAGGCACACACTGACGTAGCCGCCACATTGCTTAAACCCTACAAAAAACACCGGTTCACTTCCCCCTCAGACAAGTGTGTTGATAACTTTCCTAGTTTGACCAGTGTCTTCCATTCAACTCTGAATTTGAGTCAGTTTAATTTGTTGCCTTCCCGGCTTTTCATTGGGGAAATTTACTTTCTCTGAAGATGTGTGCAAGCACACGAAAGCGCTCAGGTTTTACTTTATTTTTTCACGTTTTATTGCGATTTTTTCCAGATATATATATTCGTTCGGAAATCTAAGCTAATCTATAGATATACCTTTGAGTTTAGGAAGTTTTTTTTACTCTCGAAGCCCGGCCTTGGGCTAGGCTCGTCTGGTGAACCAGGCTGTTGCTGCTGGTGGCCCTGGGTCAGGCTCGTCTGGTGCTTGCCTGGTCAACCAGGTTGTTGATGCTACTTTTACAAATATCGAGTGTAAACTATGTAGACACACAGGTCGCTATGGACACGAGAGAACACTGTCAACATAAGAGGTCCAAGACTGTTCAGTCCACTGGAACAAGTGTAGAAGTTTTCAAGAGGAAACTGTGTCAGTCTTCACACCGGGTCAGCGAGCCTCCAACAGCAACAGCCTGGTGGAACAGGCAATCAATAGAAAAGACTGGTTCCTGACCTGATTGAAAGATTACATAGTCATGAAATCTGTCATAGGTAAATGACAGCTGTCAGGGGATAACATGACAGATGCAAGGAAGAGGGGAGAAAACTCAAGAAGAAGAAGAAGAGGAGGAGGAGGAGGAGGAGGAGGAGGAGGAGGAGGAAGAAGAAGACAGGTACCTGGAGGAAAGAGGTATACCCACAGGGGTGCAGTTATTGGACGCTGGGGTCGAAGGATATTGGGTAATGTTGGTGGCTGACCACCTCGGCTCTCCTGAAGACAGTTACAACACTCCTGTCACTCTTTATGGCTCCTCTCTTGTTGAACCCTCCCTCTGTAACTTGTGCCATTCTCTTGTTGAACCCTCCTTCTATAACTTGTGCCATTCTCTTGTTGAACCCTCCCTCTGTAACTTGACATTCTCTTGTTGAACCCTCTGTAACTTGACATTCTCTTGTTGAACCCTCTGTAACTTGACATTCTCTTGTTGAACCCTCTGTAACTTGACATTTTCTTGTTGAACCCTCCCTCTGTAACTTGACATTCTCTTGTTGAACCCTCCCTCTGTAACTTGACATTCTCTTGTTGAACCCTCCTCTGTAACTTGACATTCTCTTGTTGAACCCTCCTCTGTAACTTGACATTCTCTTGTTGAACCCTCCCTCTGTAACTTGCATTCTCTTGTTGAACCCTCCTCTTAACTTGTGCCATTCTCTTGTTGAACCCTCCTCTGTAACTTGCATTCTCTTGTTGAACCCTCCCTCTGTAACTTGACATTCTCTTGTTGAACCCTCCTGTAACTTGACATTCTCTTGTTGAACCTCCTCTGTAACTTGACATTCTCTTGTTGAACCCTCTGTAACTTGACATTCTCTTGTTGAACCCTCCCTCTGTAACTTGACATTCTCTTGTTGAACCCTACTCTGTAACTTGACATTCTCTTGTTGAACCCTCCCTCTGTAACTTGTGCCATTCTCTTGTTGAACCCTCCTTCTATAACTTGTGCCGTTCTCTTGTTGAACCCTCCTTCTATAACTTGACATTATCTTGTTGAACCCTCCCTCTATAACTTGTGCCATTCTCTTGTTGAACCCTCCCTCTGTAACTTGTGCCATTCTCTTGTTGAACCCTCCTTCTATAACTTGTGCCATTCTCTTGTTGAACCCTCCTTCTATAACTTGACCATTATCTTGTTGAACCCTCCCTCTATAACTTGTGCCATTCTCTTGTTGAACCCTCCCTCTGTAACTTGTGCCATTCTCTTGTTGAACCCTCCCTCTATAACTTGTGCCATTCTCTTGTTGAACCCTCCCTCTGTAACTTTACATTCTCTTGTTGAACCCTCCCTCTGTAACTTGACATTCTCTTGTTGAACCCTCCCTCTGTAACTTGACATTCTCTTGTTGAACCCTCCCTCTGTAACTTGACATTCTCTTGTTGAACCCTCCCTCTGTAACTTGACATTCTCTTGTTGAACCCTCCCTCTGTAACTTGACATTCTCTTGTTGAACCCTCCCTCTGTAACTTGACATTCTCTTGTTGAACCCTCCCTCTGTAACTTGACATTCTCTTGTTGAACCCTCCCTCTGTAACTTGACATTCTCTTGTTGAACCCTCCCTCTGTAACTTGACATTCTCTTGTTGAACCCTCCCTCTGTAACTTGACATTCTCTTGTTGAACCCTCCCTCTAACTTGTGACATTAGACACTGTAGAACAAGCCACATGGGGATGGAAATCTTCAGCTCAAGATCTTTCACGCACTCGTGCGTTCATCAGGAGCTATGCAAAGTTGCAAGACAGCAACAGGTAGGAGGGGAAATTCTCCGAGGCAGGTGTTTAGACACGTGTACAGGTGGATGCTTGGCATCCACCTGGCTGTTTAATTTTCATTATTTTTAGTGTACGTTTAATCTGATATGTAACGAGATGCGTCTTGTCTTGCAGGTATGTGGAGGTGTGTAGACATGTGCTGCCGTTGTCCCCGTTCACCTAGCAAGCAAGTAGGTACCTGGTTGTTAGGTGACTGGTGTGGGTGGCATCCTGGGGGACAAGACTGAAGGACCACAATGGATATAAGACAGTCCTTGATGACGCACTGACTTGTGTTATCCTGCCTGGCTAACCCTCCCTACCCTGGGTTATCCTGCCTGGCTAACCCTCCCTACCCTGGGTTATCCTGGCTGGATAACCCTCCCTACCCTGGGTTATCCTGGCTGGCTAACCCTCCCTACCCTGGGTTATCCTGGCTGGCTAACCCTCCCTACCCTGGGTTATACTGGCTGGCTAACACTCCTTACCCTGTGTTATCCTGCCTGGCTAACCCTCCCTACCCTGGGTTATACTGGCTAGCTAACCCTCCCTACCCCGGGTTATACTGGCTGGCTAACCCTCCCTACCCTGGGTTATACTGGCTGGCTAACCCTCCCTACCCTGGGTTATACTGGCTGGCTAACCCTCCCTACCCTGGGTTATCCTGCCTGGCTAACCCTCCCTACCCCGGGTTAGCCTGACTGGCTCACTCTCCCTCCCCCGGGTCAGCCTGACTGGCTCACTCTCCCTCCCCCGGATCAGCCTGACTGGCTCACTCTCCCTCCCCGGGTCAGCCTGACTGGCTCACTCTCCTCCCCGGGTCAGCCTGACTGGCTCACTCTCCCTCCCCGGATCAGCCTGACTGGCTAACTCTCCCTCCCCCGGGTTAGCCTGACTGGCTCACTCTCCCTCCCCCGGGTCAGCCTGACTGGCTCACTCTCCCTCCCCCGGGTCAGCCTGACTGGCTCACTCTCCCTCCCCCGGGTCAGCCTGACTGGCTCACTCTCCCTCCCCCGGGTCAGCCTGACTGGCTCACTCTCCTCCCCGGGTCAGCCTGACTGGCTCACTCTCCCTCCCCGGGTCAGCCTGACTGGCTCACTCTCCCTCCCCCGGTCAGCCTGACTGGCTCACTCTCCCTCCCCGGGTCAGCCTGACTGGCTCACTCTCCCTCCCCCGGGTCAGCCTGACTGGCTCACTCTCCCTCCCCCGGGTCAGCCTGACTGGCTCACTCTCCCTCCCCCGGGTCAGCCTGACTGGCTCACTCTCCCTCCCCCGGGTCAGCCTGACTGGCTCACTCTCCCTCCCCCGGGTCAGCCTGACTGGCTCACTCTCCTCCCCGGGTCAGCCTGACTGGCTCACTCTCTCCCCGGGTCAGCCTGACTGGCTCACTCCTCCCCGGGTCAGCCTGACTGGCTCACTCTCCCTCCCCCGGGTCAGCCTGACTGGCTCACTCTCCCTCCCCCGGGTCAGCCTGACTGGCTCACTCTCCCTCCCCCGGGTCAGCCTGACTGGCTCACTCTCCCTCCCCCGGGTCAGCCTGACTGGCTCACTCTCCCTCCCGGGTCAGCCTGACTGGCTCACTCTCCCTCCCCCGGGTCAGCCTGACTGGCTCACTCTCCCTCCCCCGGGTCAGCCTGACTGGCTCACTCTCCCTCCCCCGGGTCAGCCTGACTGGCTCACTCTCCTCCCAGGGTCAGCCTGACTGGCTCACTCTCCCTCCCCGGGTCAGCCGACTGGCTCACCTCCCTCCCCGGGTCAGCCTGACTGGCTACCTCCTCCCCAGGTCAGCCTGACTGGCTCAAATCTCCCTCCCAGGGTCAGCCTGACTGGCTCACTCTCCCTCCCTGGGTCAGCCTGACTGGCTCACTTCTGCCTCCCCAGGTCAGCCTGACTGGCTCACTCTCCCTCCCCGGGTCAGCCTGACTGGCTCACCTCCCTCCCCGGGTCAGCCTGACTGGCTCACTCTCCCTCCCGGGTCAGCCTGACTGGCTCCTCTCCTCCCCGGTTCAGCCTGACTGGCTACTCTCCTACTACACGGTAGCCTGACTGGCTCATCTCAAGCCTGACTGCATGTCACCTGTACTAGCCACTCCGGTCAAGAATCCAGAATCTTTCTTACTGATACCTGAGCCACTCTTAGATAGCTGATGGTTATGTCAGGAGTAACTGGCATTCCTGCCAGAACTTGTATTTTATTCTCCCATCACCTGGGAGATGGTTATCGGGGGGGTTGTATCCTCCTGTCAGGAAGGTCATCTGGTCTGGCCGGTCTGGTTCATCTTCACAGGTCATTGGGTGGTTGGGGTTAATGGGTTTTAGTCTATCTACTACCAGGTCAAAGCTGTTGTCACTATCACTCCGGGTCAAGCTGATGTCACTGTACCCGTCAGTACTTTAATACCTAAAATACTGATTAATCTAAACTCCAGTGTTAACACTGAGATATACACCTCTGTGTGTGTGGTTAGTGTCACAAAGTGTAGTAGGGCGATTCCAGCTCCTGTGAAAATTGGTATGTTTTGTAAACGTCTGTAAATTGTTTATCTTAAGTCTCATCTAGCGTGGTCATGGTAACACTGACGTCACTTACTGGAGGGTCATGGTAACACTGACGTCATCTACTGGAGGGTCATTGTGTGTGTGGAAGTATGTACTGACTTGTATGTCGTTGCAGGGGTTGAGTCACAGCTCCTAGTTGTATGTACTGTAAATAGTTTCAACTTCAGTGTTGTTGAGGGAGGGAGGGAGGGAGGGAGGGAGGCAGGCATCCATCCATCCATCAAGAACCAGATATAGTGGTTTTAAATTAGATAAATTTAGATTTAGAAAGTACGTTGGTAAGTACTGATTTTCAAAGAGTTGTGGATGCGTGGAACAGGCGTGGAACAGTGGTGGAGCGTGGAACAGGCGTGGAACAGTGGTGGAGCGTAGAACAGTGGTGGAGCGTGGAACAGTGGTGGAGCGTGGAACAGTGGTGGAGCGTGGAACAGTGGTGGAGCGTGGAACAGTGGTGGAGCGTGGAACAGTGGTGGAGCGTGGAACAGTGGTGGAGCGTGGAACAGTGGTGGAGCGTGGAACAGTGGTGGATGCGTGGAACAGTGGTGGATGCGTGGAACGGTGGTGGATGCGTGGAACGGTGGTGGATGCGTGGAACGGTGGTGGATGCGTGGAACGGTGGTGGATGCGTGGAACGGTGGTGGATGCGTGGAACGGTGGTGGATGCGTGGAACGGTGGTGGATGCGTGGAACGGTGGTGGATGCGTGGAACGGTGGTGGAGCGTGGAACGGTGGTGGAGCGTGGAACGGTGGTGGAGCGTGGAACAGTGTTGGAGCGTGGAACAGTGGTGGAGTGTTGATAAAGGAATCGAACACCAACAATTGGAAGATTAAGACACATGTGGAACACTGTTTTAATACAGATCAAGTTTACTCTCTTAACAGCTATCAGATCTTAGCAGAGTCCAGCTCTAAGGTATACCACCACCCCCAGGATGCCACCTACACACACGCAGGTACCTACTTACTGCTAGGTAAACAGGGGTAGCTGAAGTAAGCAAACACGCCCAACATTTCCACCCGGCCGGGGATCGAACCACGGACACTCAGTGTGAGAGTGAGTGCGCTACCAACTATGCCACGGGACAGTTTTAATATACTAGAGAGAAAGATATGAGGGTGGGTTAAAGTCAGAGGGTCATGGGTACAGTGAGAGGAGTGTCAATATGCGGGGTCCAAGACTCTTAATGTTACCAGCAAATGTCTGAAATATTTCACCAACGAATATAGTTATGAAGAACTTGAACAGCTTTTGTTACCAGTGGTGAATCAGCCAGGTTGTAATGGCTGTGTGGCCATGCGGGCTGCTAGCACAAGCAACCTGGCTGATCAGGTCAACAGGGAAGCGTCAATCTCAGCTACAGAGGTAAAGGAATTATCGAAACTAGTTACTGGTAAATCACACACGAGGGAAGGTGCCGTGCCCTGCCCTGCCCTGCCCTGCCCTGCCCTGCCCTGCCTGCTTCCTGTGGTGGTTTGAAAAATATTTCTAGTACGTAAAATTAGTTGATTTTTAAGGGACATTAAATACATTACCTTGAAGTTACATTGTGGGAACAAAAGCTAGCTATATTTCCGTGTTACATTCCAGCACACAGGATGGGTTACATAGTGTTGAAATGTATCAGCTGGTAGACTTCAGTAAGGTTTACCTACCTGGAGGATACCTGGAGGATACTGGCACACAGTGTACTACGGTTAACTACGGGAGTCAGTTACCTACCATCATTTAGTAATTTCTCTCAGGATCTCCCATACACACGAAAAATCTTTTTGGTGGGCAAATTGGTTGTGGTGTCGGCGGGGGTCCAGCTAAGCCATCATCTTTAATGCCTTGCCTAACTGATGGCCCACCCCCCCCTCCTCCACCATCACCTTTCATCACCCTAAATACTGTAACAGGAAAAACTGCGTCCTCTTTAATAGAGCAAAAATGGATTATCTTAAAATTTAGGGTTGTATTAAGGTTGATGACAGGCAGCCAGGGGTCTGGCTTCCCTGGCAGCCAGGGGTCTGGCTTCCCTGGCAGCCAGGGGTCTGGCTTCCCTGGCAGCCAGGTAATTATCTAGCCTCCTTAATCACTCTTAACTAAGAGTTTGGTGTGATGGCGACGTCTGCTTAACAGGCAACAAGGAGCGTCTAGCTGCCTACTGTTTAAGTAATGTCAGACCACTACCAGGAGTCATCCTCTAGCTCAGGGGTCCCCCAACCTGCGGCCCGCAGGCCGCATGTGGCCCTTCTAGGAAATGGTTGTGGCCCTCGCTTGGAATTATGAATTCACTTTTATGTAAGTGCCATACTGCACAGTGCCAACACCGTGTGGCCCTCATCACACTTATGACCAAATGTGGCCCTCATCACACTTGTGACCATCAAATGTGGCCCACTTGCGTAGGAAGGTTGGGGACCACTGCCCTGGCTAGCTGACGTAATTTAGAGTAGACTGTCTACATGTTCGTCTACCTGGAATCGATTGAGGGGGTCATTGCTCCCTCGGTCCGGTCCCAGACCAGGCCTCGTGGTTTATAGGCTGATCAATAAGGTTGTTGGTGCTAGAACACTGAGTCCAGCATAGGTATCATAGCCTGGCTGAGCAGGTGGTTTCATAGTAATTCATCCTGTATATGAAGGGAGGGTGTTTAACAGTCCTGGTCCCCTCACACTTCTCTTAGTTTTCTCATCTCACCTCTGTCGTGTCGTGGGTGGTCACGCGGGGTGGAGCTCCGTCTTAAATTGCGTTTACTGATAGTAGCTGAGGAGACACAGTGCGAGAATTAAGTGTGTGTAACCATAAAGTGCATATACGCATTTGAACCAACATAAGAGAAATCGCAGTGAACAATTAAATAGGAAAAAAATATAGACTATAGTGTAAATTCTAGAGTGCCGGTG
>WNWK01005307.1:0-10000 GCA_009830355.1 Cherax destructor
TATTGAACCACGTCTCAGTTATGGCAAATACATCAATGTTACCTGCACTTGCAAATAATCTCAAATCGTCCATCTTATTCCTAGCACTACGACTATTTGTATAATACACTTTTAAAGACCCTCCTTTCTCTTTACCCTTCCTGCTCCATTCTGTTTTACCACTATACCTATTTCTGTCCTTGTTATTGTTAAGATTTTTATATCAAAGCCTAGATCTATATTTCGACATTCATTATTTTCCATTTCTAAACCCATACCTCTAACTAATCCTAGTTTAAAGTCCTAACAACACCCTCAACTGAGCTAGAAGAAAATCCACACCTGCCCTGGATAAGTGAACCCCATCCCTGGCATACATGTCATTTCGGCCATAGAAGTGGTCCCAGTTGCAAATGAATGGTACTGCATTATCCTTACAGTGTTTGTCCAGCCAGCAATTGACACCAATTGCCCTGGACAGCCATTCATCTCCAACTCCTCTCCTTGGCAAAATACCACATATGACAGGGTTCCCACCCTTCTTCCTAATTATGTTTATTGCTGACCTATACCTGCTAGTCAGGTCCTCACTCCTACGTCTGCCAACATCGTTGCCTCCAGCACTGAGACAGATAATAGGATTGCTCCCATTACCTCTCATGATGTCGTCCAGACGGCTAACAATATCCTCCATCCCAGCCCCAGGAAAGCAAACCCTCTGTCTCCTACTTCTCTCTTTCAAGCAGAAGGCCCTATCCATATACCTAATTTGACTATCCCCAACAAGAACAATGTTCTTACCTTCCTTGGTGTCGTTCGTGATGTTCCCTGTAGTCGACTCACATTCATCGGGTAACACGGAGAATCGGTTCGATGTTTCCACAACAGGTTTCTGGTTCTTCGTTAATTCTACCTCTCCATCCATCCTCTTGATCTTTAACTTTGTCCCATGCATTCCGGCCACTGTCCAGGTTCCTTTCTTGGCTTGAGGATTCTCAACAGGAGGATTACTACGAATCCTCTTGTTTTCCTCAGTCAGTCGCTGTATCTCAAGCTTAGCTACCCTCAGTTCTTCCTTCAGCTGCTGGTAGAGTAGCTCAAGAGAGGACATCTTGTTCAGATTCACAGAGAGCACACAAGACACGTCTTCACTGAGTTAAGTCAGGTCCACCACTCAAGTTAAGTCAGGTCCACCACTGAGTTAAGTCAGGTCCACCACTGAGTTAAGTCAGGTCCACCACTGAATTAAGTCAGGTCCACCACTGAGTTAAGTCAGGTCCACCACTGAGTTAAGTCAGGACCCTTAAATTACATTCACTTGTAAGACGTAGAATGAGGGGAGACATGATCGAGGTATACAAGTGGAAAATGGGTATTAACAAAGGGGATATAAATAAGGTCTTGAGGGTATCTCTCCAAGAGAGAACCCGCAATAATGGATTCAAGTTAGATAAGTTTAGATTTAGAAAGGATATAGGAAAGTATTGGTTTGGAAATAGGGTAGTTGATGAGTGGAACAGTCTGCCTAGTAGGGTTATTGAAGCAAGGACCTTGGGTAGATT
Source organism: Cherax destructor (assembly GCA_009830355.1). Classification (NCBI taxonomy): domain Eukaryota; kingdom Metazoa; phylum Arthropoda; class Malacostraca; order Decapoda; family Parastacidae; genus Cherax; species Cherax destructor. The sequence continues at coordinate 1,542 of WNWK01005307.1, forward strand.
TAAATTTAGGTTGGATAAATTCATGAGTGAAAGGGGTTGGATTTGAGTGGGAATTGCACATGAGTAAATAAAATTATCAAAGCTTATTTCTTGGGTAGCATTGAAAATTAGGTTGAACAAATATTCTGTTAGTGGGATGGAATGTGAAGGACCTGCCTAGAATGGGCCAACAGGCCTGCTGCAGTGTTCCTCCTTTCTTATGTTCTTATGTTCTTATGAGTGAGTGTTTGTGTGTGAGAGGTGTGTGTGTGTGAGTGTGTGTGTGAGAGAGGTGTGTGAGGTGTGTGTGTGTGTGAGAGAGAGAGAGAGGAGTGTGTGTGTGAGAGGTGTGTGAGTGTGTTTGTGTGAGAGGTGTGTGTGAGAGGTGTGTGTGAGAGGTGTGTGTGAGAGGTGTGTGTGTGTGTGAGAGAGAGAGGTGTGTGAGTGTGTGTGTGTGTGAGAGAGAGAGGTGTGTGAGTGTGTGAGGTGTGTGAGTGAGTGTTTGTGTGTGTGTGAGGTGTGTGTGTGTGTGTGTGAGAGAGAGAGGTGTGTGAGTGTGTGTGTGTGAGAGAGAGAGAGAGAGGAGTGAGTGTGTGTGTGTGTGTGAGAGGTGTGTGTTTGTGTGAGAGGTGTGTGTGTGAGAGGTGTGTGTGTGAGAGGTGTGTGTGTGTGAGGTGTGTGTGTGTGTGTGTGAGAGAGAGGTGTGTGAGTGTGTGTGAGAGAGAGAGAGGTGTGTGAGTGTGTGTGTGAGAGAGGTGTGTGTGTGAGAGGTGTGTGAGTGTTTGTGTGTGAGAGGTGTGTGAGTGAGTGTTTGTGTGTGAGAGGTGTGTGTCTGAGTGTGTGTGTGAGAGAGAGGTGTGTGAGTGTGTGTGTAAGAGAGAGGTGTGTGAGTGAGTGTGTGAGAGGTGTGTGAGTGAGTGTTTGTGTGAGAGAGGTGTGTGAGTGTGTGTGTGTGAGAGAGAGAGAGGAGTGAGTGTGTGTGAGTGTGTTTGTGTGAGAGGTGTGTGTGAGAGGTGTGTGAGAGGTGTGTGTGTGTGAGAGAGAAGTGTGTGTGTTTGTGTGTGTGTGTGTGTGAGAGGTGTGTGTGAGAGAGAGGTGTGTGTGTGTGTGTGTGTGTGTGTGTGTGTGAGAGGTGTGTGAGAGAGAGAGGTGTGTGTGTGTGTGTGTGAGAGAGGTGTATGTGTGTGTGTGTGAGGTGTGTGTGTGTGTGTGTGTGTGTGTGTGAGGTGTGTGTGTGTGTGTGTGTGTGTGTGTGTGTGTGTGTGTGTGTGTGTGTGTGTGTGCGTGCGCGTGCGTGTGTGTGTCACTCCTACTTTAAGCTCTCAATTATAATAGTGCAGACGACTTCCATATTAAGGATTTAGTGGTAATCTTTTTCCCGGAATATTATATGAGGTCAGTTCTCTCCTCCTCCTCTTTATATATTTCTTCCTTTTATTCTTCTCGTATTTCCTTCTTTCTCTGTCATTTCTGAACTAAAGTTTTTTAATTCATTTTTATCTGTTCACGATTATGATTATTCTCTTGATGTTTACAATGAGGCTTCTCACTTGAGGTGGGAGTCAGTCTGCACCAATCACATCCAGCTGTCAGGGTGTGACGTCACCTGGAAGTCAGTCTGCACCAATCACAGCCAGATGTCAGGGTGTGACGTCACCTGGAAGTCAGTCTGCACCAATCACAGCCAGCTGTCAGGGTGTGACGTCACCTGGAAGTCAATCTGCACCAATCACAGCCAGCTGTCAGGGTGTGACGTCACCTGGGAGTCAGTCTGCACCAATCACAGCCAGCTGTCGTGGTGTGACGTCACGCTGGAGTCAGACTTGGCCAATCACAGAGGAGCATGACATCAGGTGTCAGACTTGGACCAATCACAGGCAGAGGAGCATGACGTCAGGTGTCAGGCTTGGACCAATCACAGGCAGAGGAGCATGACGTCAGGTGTCAGGCTTGGACCAATCACAGGCAGAGGAGCATAACGTCAGGTGTCAGGCTTGGACCAATCACAGGCAGAGGAGCAGCACATTAGTGCAAGCGGAGAGTAATTAACATGAAAGATAATATCTGCAAGACTTACCTCGATGGTGTGTGTGTGTGTGTGTGTGTACTCACCTAGTTGTAGTTGCAGGTGTCGAGTTCCTGCTCCATGAGCTTTATCACACCTCTTCTTAAAGCTATGTATGGATCCTGCCTCCACTACGTTACTTCCCAGACTATTCCACTTCCTGACTAACTCTGTGACTGAAGAAATACTTCCTAACATCCCTGTGATTTATCGAGTCTTCAACCTCCAATTGTGTCCCCTTGTTGCTGTGTCCCATCTCTGGAACATTCTGTCTCTGTCCACCTTGTCAATTCCTCTCAGTATTTTGTATGTCGTTATCATATCCCTCCTATCTCTCCTGTCCTCCAGTGTCGTCAGGTCGATTTCCCTTAACCTCTCCTCGTAGGCTGGTGGGTATAGTCTGTGGGAAGGATAGTGTTGCTTGTAAGGCAGGTGGGTATAGTCTGTGGGAAGGATAGTGTTGCTTGTAAGGCAGGTGGGTGTAGTCTGTGGGAAGGATAGTGTTGCTTGTAAGGCAGGTGGGTATAGTCTGTGGGAAGGAGAGTGTTGCTTGTAAGGCAGGTGGGTATAGTCTGTGGGAAGGATAGTGTTGCTTGTAAGGCAGGTGGGTGTAGTCTGTGGGAAGGATAGTGTTGCTTGTAAGGCAGGTGGGTATAGTCTGTGGGAAGGATAGTGTTGCTTGTAAGGCAGGTGGGTGTAGTCTGTGGGAAGGATAGTGTTGCTTGTAAGGCAGGTGGGTATAGTCTGTGGGAAGGATAGTGTTGCTTGTAAGGCAGGTGGGTGTAGTCTGTGGGAAGGATAGTGTTGCTTGTAAGGCAGGTGGGTATAGTCTGTGGGAAGGAGAGTGTTGCTTGTAAGGCAGGTGGGTATAGTCTGTGGGAAGGATAGTGTTGCTTGTAAGGCAGGTGGGTGTAGTCTGTGGGAAGGATAGTGTTGCTTGTAAGGCAGGTGGGTCTAGTCTGTGGGAAGGATAGTGTTGCTTGTAAGGCAGGTGGGTGTAGTCTGTGGGAAGGATAGTGTTGCTTGTAAGGCAGGTGGGTGTAGTCTGTGGGAAGGAGAGTGTTGCTTGTAAGGCAGGTGGGTGTAGTCTGTGGGAAGGATAGTGTTGCTTGTAAGGCAGGTGGGTGTAGTCTGTGGGAAGGATAGTGTTGCTTGTAAGGCAGGTGGGTGGAGACTGTGGGAAGGATAGTGTTGCTTGTAAGGCAGGTGGGTGTAGTCTGTGGGAAGGATAGTGTTGCTTGTAAGGCAGGTGGGTGTAGTCTGTGGGAAGGATAGTGTTGCTTGTAAGGCAGGTGGGTATAGTCTGTGGGAAGGATAGTGTTGCTTGTAAGGCAGGTGGGTGAAGTCTGTGCGAAGGAGAGTGTTGCTTGTAAGGCAGGTGGGTGTAGTCTGTGGGAAGGATAGTGTTGCTTGTAAGGCAGGTGGGTGTAGTCTGTGGGAAGGATAGTGTTGCTTGTAAGGCAGGTGGGTATAGTCTGTGGGAAGGATAGTGTTGCTTGTAAGGCAGGTGGGTATAGTCTGTGGGAAGGAGAGTGTTGCTTGTAAGGCAGGTGGGTGGAGACTGTGCGAAGGATAGTGTTGCTTGTAAGGCAGGTGGGTGTAGACTGTGGGAAGGATAGTGTTGCTTGTAAGGCAGGTGGGTGTAGTCTGTGGGAAGGATAGTGTTGCTTGTAAGGCAGGTGGGTATAGTCTGTGGGAAGGATAGTGTTGCTTGTAAGGCAGGTGGGTATAGTCTGTGGGAAGGAGAGTGTTGCTTGTAAGGCAGGTGGGTGAAGTCTGTGCGAAGGAGAGTGTTGCTTGTAAGGCAGGTGGGTGGAGACTGTGGGAAGGATAGTGTTGCTTGTAAGGCAGGTGGGTGGAGACTGTGGGAAGGATAGTGTTGCTTGTAAGGCAGGTGGGTGTAGACTGTGGGAAGGAGAGTGTTGCTTGTAAGGCAGGTGGGTGTAGACTGTGGGAAGGATAGTGTTGCTTGTAAGGCAGGTGGGTATAGTCTGTGGGAAGGAGAGTGTTGCTTGTAAGGCAGGTGGGTGTAGTCTGTGGGAAGGATAGTGTTGCTTGTAAGGCAGGTGGGTGTAGTCTGTGGGAAGGAGAGTGTTGCTTGTAAGGCAGGTGGGTGGAGACTGTGGGAAGGAGAGTGTTGCTTGTAAGGCAGGTGGGTGTAGACTGTGGGAAGGATAGTGTTGCTTGTAAGGCAGGTGGGTGTAGTCTGTGGGAAGGAGAGTGTTGCTTGTAAGGCAGGTGGGTGGAGACTGTGGGAAGGATAGTGTTGCTTGTAAGGCAGGTGGGTATAGTCTGTGAGGAAGGATAGTGTTGCTTGTAAGGCAGGTGGGTGGAGACTGTGGGAAGGAGAGTGTTGCTTGTAAGGCAGGTGGGTGTAGTCTGTGGGAAGGATAGTGTTGCTTGTAAGGCAGGTGGGTGGAGATTGTGGGAAGGATAGTGTTGCTTGTAAGGCAGGTGTGTGGAGACTGTGGGAAGGAGAGTGTTGCTTGTAAGGCAGGTGGGTGTAGACTGTGGGAAGGATAGTGTTGCTTGTAAAGCAGGTGGGTGGAGACTGTGGGAAGGATAGTGTTGCTTGTATGGCAGGTGGGTGGAGACTGTGGGAAGGATAGTGTTGCTTGTAAGGCAGGTGGGTGTAGACTGTGGGAAGGATAGTGTTGCTTGTAAGGCAGGTGGGTGAAGACTGTGGGAAGGAGAGTGTTGCTTGTATGGCAGGTGGGTGGAGACTGTGGGAAGGATAGTGTTGCTTGTAAGGCAGGTGGGTGGAGACTGTGGGAAGGATAGTGTTGCTTGTAAGGCAGGTGGGTGAAGACTGTGGGAAGGAGAGTGTTGCTTGTAAGGCAGGTGGGTGTAGACTGTGGGAAGGATAGTGTTGCTTGTAAGGCAGGTGGGTGTAGTCTGTGGGAAGGATAGTGTTGCTTGTAAGGCAGGTGGGTGGAGACTGTGGGAAGGATAGTGTTGCTTGTATGGCAAGTGGGTGGAGACTGTGGGAAGGATAGTGTTGCTTGTATGGCAGGTGGGTGGAGACTATGGGAAGGAGACAGTGTTAAGATAGTTTCAGGGTGTGTAGGAGACAGTGTTAAGATAGTTTCAGGGTGTGTAGGAGACAGTGTTAAGATAGTTTCAGGGTGTGTAGGAGACAGTGTTAAGTTAGCTTCAGGGTGTGTAGGAGACAGTGTTAAGATAGTTTCAGGGTGTGTAGGAGACAGTGTTAAGATAGTTTCAGGGTGTGTAGGAGACAGTGTTAAGATAGCTTCAGGGTGTGTAGGAGACAGTGTTAAGATAGTTTCAGGGTGTGTAGGAGACTGTTAAGATAGCTTCAGGGTGTGTAGGAGACAGTGTTAAGATAGTTTCAGGGTGTGTAGGAGACAGTGTTAAGATAGTTTCAGGGTGTGTAGGAGACAGTGTTAAGATAGTTTCAGGGTGTGTAGGAGACAGTGTTAAGATAGTTTCAGGGTGTGTAGAAGACAGTGTTAAGATAGTTTCAGGGTGTGTAGGAGACAGTGTTAAGATAGTTTCAGGGTGTGTAGGAGACAGTGTTAAGTTAGCTTCAGGGTGTGTAGGAGACAGTGTTAAGATAGTTTCAGGGTGTGTAGGAGACAGTGTTAAGTTAGCTTCAGGGTGTGTAGGAGACAGTGTTAAGATAGCTCCAGGGTGTGTAGGAGACAGTTTTAAGATAGTTTCAGGGTGTGTAGGAGAGAGACAGTGTTAAGATAGTTTCAGGGTGTGTAGGAGACAGTGTTAAGATAGCTTCAGGGTGTGTAGGAGACAGTGTTAAGATAGCTTCAGGGTGTGTAGGAGACAGTGTTAAGATAGTTTCAGGGTGTGTAGGAGACAGTGTTAAGATAGTTTCAGGGTGTGTAGGAGACAGTGTTAAGATAGTTTCAGGGTGTGTAGGAGACAGTGTTAAGATAGTTTCAGGGTGTGTAGGAGACAGTGTTAAGATAGTTTCAGGGTGTGTAGGAGACAGTGTTAAGATAGTTTCAGGGTGTGTAGGAGACAGGGTGCCGTGGCCTGGTGACAATAGCTCTTGCTTCACACGGTGAGGGTCCGGGTTCGATTCCCGGCGAAGGGGTGGAAACATCGGACGTGCTTCCTTACACCGGTTGTCTATTTTCACCCATCAGTGTAAAATGGGTACCTGGGTGTTAGTGGACTGGTGTGGGTCGCATCCTGGGATAAAACTGACCTAATTTGCGGGAAATGCTCAGCATACCAAGCGGCTTTCTATATAGTAGTATGTCACTGATGCCAGCTATGGTCTGTATACCTTGTACATGTACTGGTAGTAAATGAAGATATTAGTAGTACTAGTGGTAGTATGAAGGAGACAGTGCTAAGATAGCTTGGTTATGTAAATTAGCTGTTTTATAAGGTTTAAAGTCTACTAAGTACACGAGGGTCATTACAGTGGTTCACCACAAGTCAAAAATACCTTAACACCTTAAGTAGTTATTAAGGTCAACTCTCAAGTACGTATATTATACATGTGAAACACACACCTCTTTGTATACATATCCTTGACCTGTCACCTAATTGTAGTTGCAGGGGTCGAGTCATAGCTCCTGGCCCCGCCTCTTCACTGCATATCTAAGAGCAGAGAACTGCTCCATTAACTACAACTAGATCCTGTAACACAGACTCACTAATACTTCAATATTGTGTTGACATCTCGTTGTGTGTCATGTGGGAAACACTTCTCGTTTTCTTTGTGATATAAGTATATATCAGGTATAAGAGGAGTCACTTTCCTAGAAAACTGTTCCAGCTTCGCTCTTACTTTCTCTCAACACCTTTATTCTGCTCACAACATTTTTCACACATATCAGATTAAGTCACCACAAAGGTTCTTTCATTCTGGCTGCAGCTTCTCTCCTGCATACAAATTTAACATTCCCACAAACGTTTAACACATTACACATTAATAATAATAATATATTTCTACATGATACAACTTATACAGACCATAGCTGACATCACTGACAAACTATATAGAAAGCCACTTGTTATTTCGGGCAAATTAAGTTAATTTTGTCCCCAGGATGCGACCCACATCAGTCAGCTAACACCCAGGTACCTACTTACTGCTAGGTGAACAGGGACAGCAGGTGTTTTAGGGAAACACTCCCGAATGTTTCCACCCGCACCGGGAATCGAACCACAAACCTCAATGTGTGAGCTGAGTGCGCTACCAAGCAAGCTACGGAACACTGTTTTATATATAAACACAGACATACAAACTAACACACATGGAAGCAATGATACTGAATCTGAGTACCGTACATGTCGACCTTATAAGACCCTCTTCAACCATATAAACAATTCCAGAGTTAAAGCTTGTAAACAAGTCACATGACCCAAGTCAGGTCACCAATGTTTGTGTTGCAGCTCTTGTACATGTTTGAGTCTGCTGATGAGGGGTCTTACTCAGAGACCCAAATATACACAACACTTATATCATTATTGTCTGCATGAATGTTGTGATATTCATGACTATACTCACCCAGATGTCTGAAGGTGAGTCTCGCCGAGCATACTCAACGTCCCAGTTACCTTCACAAGTGTTCTACTTAACTACAATTCTTCTGTTTTTGTGGAGGTCACACTTAAGTATAATATTTCCCCAGTTTTTCTGGGGAGGTACACTCAAGGGAAAGCTCTCGCTTCACACGGTGAGGCTCCGGCTTCGATTCCCGGCGACGGTAGAAACATTGGGCGTGTTCCCTTACACCGGTTGCCCATGTTCACCCATCAGTAAAATGGGTACCTGGGTGTTAGTGGACTGGTGTGGGTCGCATCCTGGGACAAAATTGACCTAATTTGCGGGAAATGCTCAGCATAACAAGGGACTTTCTATATAGTAGTATGTCATTGATGTCAGCTATGGTCTGTATATCTTGTACATGTACTTGTAGAAATAAAGATATTATTACTATTATCATCATTATCATTACTATGGGTGTTGCAAGGTACTCACCTAGAGGACGCTCGAGGGTCTTGGAAGGTGTCCCACAATGGTGTTATTATTATTATTATCATGATTATCATTACTATGGGTGTGCAAGGTACTCACCTAGAGGACGCTCGAGGGTCTTGGAAGGTGTCCGCACAATAGGTAGCGAGTATTATTATTATTATCATGATTATCATTACTATGGGTGTTGCAAGGTACTCACCTAGAGGACGCTCGAGGGTCTTGGAAGGTGTCCGCACAATAGGTAGTGAGTATTATTATTATTATCATGATTATCATTACTATGGGTGTTGCAAGGTACTCACCTAGAGGACGCTCGAGGGTCTTGGAAGGTGTCCGCACAATAGGTAGTGAGGTACGAGGTTTGAGGTTCCTGCCTCGCCCAGTAGATGACGTCTCCGCTTCACTCATGATGCCAGGGTCGTCATCCCAGTAAGAACTGTT
>WNWK01005307.1:17500-25000 GCA_009830355.1 Cherax destructor
GGCTCCCTCTCCTTAGTGCTAGTTACTAGTGACCTGTTAGTCACCATGACGAGGTTCCTTCTCCTTAGTGCTAGTTACTAGTGACCTGTTAGTCACCATGACGAGGTTCCTTCTCCTTGGTGCTAGTTACTAGTGACCTGTTAGTCACCATGACGAGGCTCCCTCTCCTTAGTGCTAGTTACTAGTGACCTGTTAGTCACCATGACGAGGCTCCCTCTCCTTAGTGCTAGTTACTAGTGACCTGTTAGTCACCATGACGAGGTTCCTTCTCCTTAGTGCTAGTTACTAGTGACCTGTTAGTCACCATGACGAGGTTCCCTCTCCTTAGTGCTAGTTACTAGTGACCTGTTAGTCACCATGACGAGGCTCCCTCTCCTTAGTGCTAGTTACTAGTGACCTGTTAGTCACCATGACGAGGCTCCCTCTCCTTAGTGCTAGTTACTAGTGACCTGTTAGTCACCATGACGAGGTTCCCTCTCCTTAGTGCTAGTTACTAGTGACCTGTTAGTCACCATGACGAGGCTCCCTCTCCTTAGTGCTAGTTACTAGTGACCTGTTAGTCACCATGACGAGGTTCCTTCTCCTTAGTGCTAGTTACTAGTGACCTGTTAGTCACCATGACGAGGTTCCTTCTCCTTAGTGCTAGTTACTAGTGACCTGTTAGTCACCATGACGAGGTTCCTTCTCCTTAGTGCTAGTTACTAGTGACCTGTTAGTCACCATGACGAGGTTCCTTCTCCTTAGTGCTAGTTACTAGTGACCTGTTAGGCACCATGACGAGGCTCCCTCTCCTTAGTGCTAGTTACTAGTGACCTGTTAGTCACCATGACGAGGCTCCCTCTCCTTAGTGCTAGTTACTAGTGACCTGTTAGTCACCATGACGAGGCTCCCTCTCCTTAGTGCTAGTTACTAGTGACCTGTTAGTCACCATGACGAGGCTCCCTCTCCTTAGTGCTAGTTACTAGTGACCTGTTAGTCACCATGACGAGGCTCCCTCTCCTTAGTGCTAGTTACTAGTGACCTGTTGCAGTCACCATGACGAGGCTCCCTCTTAGTGCTAGTTACTAGTGACCTGTTGCAGTCACCACCTTGTTGCTTGTTATTCCTTGTAAAATTATCATACAAGTCAACACAAAATCAAATAATTTTGACCACGTCAAAATTGATGTAGAAAAAGTCTACGCTCCCGTCTTGCTACATTTCATTACCAGCTGAAATTATCTATCTGAGATTTATGGAAATAATAATAATAATTTTATAATTATTATTATAAAAGGTAATGTTATCCATATTAATAATAAAATATATTTATAGTATTAGTACATGTAAGCCATTTTTATCCTTCTGTGTAAAAAATAGTTGTGTTTGCCTGTGGTCACCTAAGTGTGGTTACACGGGTCGAATCACCGGCCCTGCACCTCAAACACTAACTGCCCTCGCGGGTTCTATCATGCCTACTGATAACAAATTTTTATATAATTTTCTTTCAGTGCTTCCTCATCCAGACAGTTGCAATTCCTTACCATCATCAAACTGAAAAAGTTCTTCCTGACGTCTTAATACTGAGTCATTGAAGTATCTTGCTCCTTCAAGTGCTTTTGATAAGAGGAATAAGATATACTGCTTGAATTTCATAATAGTGTAAATATCTTTCACGTCGTAGTAATGTCTCCCTTAACCTCCTCTATAACTGCATAATTATTCTAAGTCTTAGAAATAAGTTATAGGAGTTAGTTTACTCAGTATCTACCAACGAGTGAACTTAATTAGTTTTGTCAAGAAACCGGCATGATGCAAACATATTTAAGTGCATATTTGATATTAGAGTCTTTCAAGTTGCTGAGTCCTTAGCAGAATCTAATGAGACTTGGTACTGACTACAAGGTCCCCACGTACACACAAGACCAGAAGAATGTAGTGGTACTGACTACAACATCCCCACGTACACACAAGACCAGAAGAATGTAGTGGTACTGACTACAACATCCCCACGTACACACAAGACCAGAAGAATGTACTGGTACTGACTACAACATCCCCACGTACACACAAGACCAGAAGAATGTACTGGTACTGACTACAACATCCCCACGTACACACAAGACCAGAAGAATGTACTGGTACTGACTACAACATCCCCACGTACACACAAGACCAGAAGAATGTAGTGGTACTGACTACAACATCCCCACGTACACACAAGACCAGAAGAATGTAGTGGTACTGACTACAACATCCCCACGTACACACAAGACCAGAAGAATGTAGTGGTACTGACTACAACATCCCCACGTACACCTAAGACCAGAAGAATGTAGTGGTACTGACTACAAGGTCCCCACGAACACCTAAGACCAGAAGAATGTAGTAGTAGTGACTACAACCATCCCCACGTACCTACAAGACCAGCAGAATGTAGTAGTACTGACTACAACAATCCCCACGTACATACAAGACCAGCAGAATATAGTGGTACTGACTACAACAATCCCCACGTACCTACAAGACCAGCAGAATGTAGTAGTAGTAACTACAACAATCCCCACGTACATACAAGACCAGCAGAATGTAGTGGTACTGAGTACAACAATCCCCACGTACCTACAAGACCAGCAGAATGTAGTAGTAGTAACTACAACAATCCCCACGTACATACAAGACCAGGATAATGTAGTGGTACTGACTACAACAATCCCCACGTACCTACAAGACCAGCAGAATGTAGTAGTAGTAACTACAACAATCCCCACGTACATACAAGACCAGCAGAATGTAGTGGTACTGACTACAACAATCGCCACGTACATACAAGACCAGCAGAATGTAGGTAGTGACTACAACAATCCCCACGTACATACAAGACCAGCAGAATGTAGTGGTACTGAGTACAACAATCCCCACGTACCTACAAGACCAGCAGAATGTAGTAGTAGTAACTACAACAATCCCCACGTACATACAAGACCAGGAGAATGTAGTGGTACTGACTACAACAATCCCCACGTACCTACAAGACCAGCAGAATGTAGTAGTAGTAACTACAACAATCCCCACGTACATACAAGACCAGCAGAATGTAGTCGTACTGACTACAACAATCGCCACGTACATACAAGACCAGCAGAATGTAGCAGTAGTGACTACAACAATCCCCACGTACCTACAAGACCAGCAGAATGTAGTAGTAGTGACTACAACAATCCCCACGTACATACAAGACCAGCAGAATGTAGTAGTAGTGACTACAACAATCCCCACGTACATACAAGATCAGCAGAATGTAGTGGTACTGACTACAACAATCGCCACGTACATACAAGACCAGCAGAATGTAGTGGTACTGACTACAACAATCGCCACGTACCTAGAAGACCAGCAGAATGTAGTAGTAGTGACTACAACAATCCCCACGTACATACAAGACCAGCAGAATGTAGTGGTACTGACTACAACAATCCCCACGTACATACAAGACCAGCAGAATGTAGTGGTACTGACTACAACAATCCCCACGTACATACAAGACCAGCAGAATGTAGTGGTACTGACTACAACAATCCCCACGTACATACAAGACCAGCAGAATGTAGTAGTAGTAACTACAACAATCCCCACGTACATACAAGACCAGCAGAATGTAGTAGTAGTGACTACAACAATCCCCACGTACATACAAGACCAGCAGAATGTAGTAGTAGTGACTACAACAATCCCCACGTACATACAAGACCAGCAGAATGTAGTAGTAGTAACTACAACAATCCCCACGTACATACAAGACCAGCAGAATGTAGTAGTAGTGACTACAACAATCCCCACGTACATACAAGACCAGCAGAATGTAGTAGTAGTAACTACAACAATCCCCACGTACCTACAAGACCAGCGGAATGTAGTGGTACTGACTACAACAATCCCCACGTACACAACGTAACTTTAAAATATAAAAACTATTCATGAAAAACTATCAACAAAACAATATTGAAGTTTGTTAAAAGCTGACTAAATATGGAAGACAAAGAACAAATTATACAACAATAAAATAGTTACACAAAACAGCCTGGATTATTATTATCACTGGTTTAGGTAGCTATCACTGAGAGTGTTATCACAGGCTGAGGTTATCACTGACACTGTTATCACAGGCTGAGGTTATCACTGAGAGTGTTATCACAGGCTGAGGTTATCACTGACACTGTTATCACAGGCTGAGGTTATCACTGACAGTGTTATCACAGGCTGAGGTTATCATTGACACTGTTATCACAGGCTGAGGTTATCACTGACAGTGTTGTCACAGGCTGAGGTTATCACTGAGAGTGTTATCACAGGCTGAGGTTATCACTGACACTGTTGTCACAGGCTGAGGTTATCACTGACAGTGTTATCACAGGCTGAGGTTATCACTGACAGTGTTGTCACAGGCTGAGGTTATCACTGACAGTGTTGTCACAGGCTGAGGTTATCACTGACACTGTTGTCACAGGCTGAGGTTATCACTGACACTGTTATCACAGGCTGAGGTTATCACTGAGAGTGTTATCACAGGCTGAGGTTATCACTGACACTGTTATCACAGGCTGAGGTTATCACTGACAGTGTTGTCACAGGCTGAGGTTATCACTGAGAGTGTTATCACAGGCTGAGGTTATCACTGACACTGTTGTCACAGGCTGAGGTTATCACTGACAGTGTTATCACAGGCTGAGGTTATCACTGACAGTGTTGTCACAGGCTGAGGTTATCACTGACACTGTTGTCACAGGCTGAGGTTATCACTGACACTGTTATCACAGGCTGAGGTTATCACTGACACTGTTATCACAGGCTGAGGTTATCACTGACACTGTTATCACAGGCTGAGGTTATCACTGACACTGTTGTCACAGGCTGAGGTTATCACTGACACTTATCACAGGCTGAAGTTATCACTGACACTGTTATCACAGGCTGAGGTTATCACTGACACTGTTATCACAGGCTGAGGTTATCACTGACACTGTTATCACAGGCTGAGGTTATCACTGACACTGTTATCACAGGCTGAGGTTATCACTGACACTGTTGTCACAGGCTGAGGTTATCACTGAGAGTGTTATCACAGGCTGAGGTTATCACTGACACTGTTATCACAGGCTGAGGTTATCACTGACACTGTTATCACAGGCTGAGGTTATCACTGACATGTTATCACAGGCTGAGGTTATCACTGACACTGTTCACAGGCTGAGGTTATCACTGACACTGTTTCACAGGTGAGGTTATCACTGACACTGTTATCACAGGCTGAGGTTATCACTGACACTGTTGTCACAGGCTGAGTTATCACTGACACTGTTATCACAGGCTGAGGTTATCACTGACAGTGTTATCACAGGCTGAGGTTATCACTGACACTGTTGTCACAGGCTGAGGTTATCACTGACACTGTTGTCACAGGCTGAGGTTATCACTGACACTGTTGTCACAGGCTGAGGTTATCACTGACACTGTTATCACAGGCTGAGGTTATCACTGACATGTTTCACAGGCTGAGTTATCACTGACACTGTTTCACAGGCTGAGGTTATCACTGACACTGTTTCACAGGCTGAGGTTATCACTGACACTGTTTCACAGGCTGAGGTTATCACTGACAGTGTTATCACAGGCTGAGGTTATCACTGAACTGTTGTCACAGGCTGAGGTTATCACTGACACTGTGTCACAGGCTGGGTTATCACTGACAGTGTTATCACAGGCTGAGGTTATCACTGATACTGTCGTCACAGGCTGAAAAAAAAAAAAAAAAAATTATCACTGACACTGTTATCACAGGCTGAGGTTATCACTGACATGTTATCACAGGCTGAGGTTATCACTGAAGTGTTCACAGGCTGAGGTTATCACTGACACTGTTATCACAGGCTGAGGTTATCACTGACAGTGTTGTCACAGGCTGAGGTTATCACTGACAGTGTTATCACAGGCTGAGGTTATCACTGACACTGTTATCACAGGCTGAGGTTATCACTGACAGTGTTATCACAGGCTGAGGTTATCACTGACAGTGTTGTCACAGGCTGAGGTTATCACTGACACTGTTGTCACAGGCTGAGGTTATCACTGACACTGTTATCACAGGCTGAGGTTATCACTGACACTGTTATCACAGGCTGAGGTTATCACTGACACTGTTATCACAGGCTGAGGTTATCACTGACAGTGTTGTCACAGGCTGAGGTTATCACTGACACTGTCGTCACAGGCTGAGGTTATCACTGACACTGTTGTCACAGGCTGAGGTTATCACTGACACTGTTGTCACAGGCTGAGGTTATCACTGACAGTGTTATCACAGGCTGAGGTTATCACTGATACTGTCGTCACAGGCTTGAGGTTATCACTGACACTGTCGTCACAGGTTGAGGTTATCACTGACAGTGTTATCACAGGCTGAGGTTATCACTGATACTGTCGTCACAGGCTGAGGTTATCACTGACACTGTCGTCACAGGTTGAGGTTATCACTGACACTGTTATCACAGGCTGAGGTTATCACTGACACTGTTGTCACAGGCTGAGGTTATCACTGACACTGTTGTCACAGGCTGAGGTTATCACTGACACTGTTGTCACAGGCTGAGGTTATCACTGACAGTGTTATCACAGGCTGAGGTAATCACTGATACTGTCGTCACAGGCTGAGGTTATCACTGACACTGTCGTCACAGGTTGAGGTTATCACTGACACTGTTATCACAGGCTGAGGTTATCACTGACACTGTTGTCACAGGCTGAGGTTATCACTGACAGTGTTGTCACAGGCTGAGGTTATCACTGACACTGTTATCACAGGCTGAGGTTATCACTGACACTGTTGTCACAGGCTGAGGTTATCACTGACACTGTTGTCACAGGCTGGGTTATCACTGACAGTGTATCTGACAGTGTTATCACAGGCTGAGGTTATCACTGATACTGTCGTCACAGGTTGAGGTTATCACTGACACTGTCGTCACAGGTTGAGGTTATCACTGACAGTGTTATCACAGGCTGAGGTTATCACTGACACTGTTGTCACAGGCTGAGGTTATCACTGATACTCTCGTCACAGGCTGAGGTTATCACTGACAGTGTTATCACAGGCTGAGGTTATCACTGACAGTGTTATCACAGGTTGAGGTTATCACTGACAGTGTTATCACAGGCTGAGGTTATCACTGACAGTGTTATCACAGGCTGAGGTTATCACTGACTGTTATCACAGGTTGAGGTTATCACTGACAGTGTTATCACAGGCTGAGGTTATCACTGATACTGTCGTCACAGGTTGAGGTTATCATTGACACTGTCTTCACAGGCTGAGGTTATCACTGTCTGCCCCGCTGTTAAACAGTCCTCCCTCTCCACCTCTTAAGTAACTTGTGTCAGTATTTCAAGTATTTGTGCTGATATCAGCTGCCACAGCCGCTCCAGATAGTTTCTACACAAGTTTCCTCTTGTTTTCTTCACTCGTAC
>WNWK01005307.1:30000-123128 GCA_009830355.1 Cherax destructor
GTATAACTCGTATAAGTTAAGCGCCTAGTTAGCTATGTATACCTCGTATAAGTTGAGCGCCTAGCTAGCTATGTATAACTCATATAACTTGAGCGCCTAGCTAGCTATGTATAACTCGTATAAGTTGAGCGCCTAGCTAGCTATGTATAACTCGTATAAGTTGAGCACCTAGCTAGCTATGTACAACTCGTATAAGTTGAGCACCTAGCTAGCTATGTATAACTCGTATAAGTTAAGCGCCTAGCTAGATATGTATAACTCGTATAAGTTGAGCGCCTAGCTAGCTATGTATAACTCGTATAAGTTGAGCACCTAGCTAGCTATGTATAACTCGTATAAGTTAAGCGCCTAGCTAGCTAAGTATAACTAGTATAAGTTAAGCACCTAGCTAGCTATGTATAACTCGTATAAGTTGAGCACCTAGCTAGCTATGTACAACTCGTATAAGTTGAGCACCTAGCTAGCTATGTATAACTAGTATAAGTTAAGCACCTAGCTAGCTATGTATAACTCGTATAAGTTGAGCACCTAGCTAGCTATGTACAACTCGTATAAGTTGAGCACCTAGCTAGCTATGTACAACTCGTATAAGTTGAGCACCTAGCTAGCTATGTACAACTCGTATAAGTTGAGCACCTAGCTAGATATGTATAACTCGTATAAGTTGAGCGCTAGCTAGCTATGTATAACTCGTATAAGTTAAGCACCTAGCTAGCTATGTATAACTCGTATAAGTTGAGCACCTAGCTAGCTATGTATAACTCGTATAAGTTGAGCACCTAGCTAGCTATGTACAACTCGTATAAGTTGAGCACCTAGCTAGCTATGTATAACTCGTATAAGTTGAGCACCTAGCTAGCTATGTACAACTCGTATAAGTTGAGCACCTAGCTAGCTATGTATAACTCGTATAAGTTGAGCACCTAGCTAGCTATGTACAACTCGTATAAGTTGAGCACCTAGCTAGCTATGTATAACTCGTATAAGTTGAGCACCTAGCTAGCTATGTACAACTCGTATAAGTTGAGCACCTAGCTAGCTATGTATAACTCGTATAAGTTGAGCACCAGCTAGCTATGTACAACTCGTATAAGTTGAGCACCTAGCTAGCTATGTATATCTCGTATAAGTTGAGCACCTAGCTAGCTATGTACAACTCGTATAAGTTGAGCACCTAGCTAGCTATGTATAACTCGTATAAGTTGAGCACCTAGCTAGCTATGTATAACTCGTATAAGTTGAGCACCTAGCTAGCTATGTACAACTCGTATAAGTTGAGCACCTAGCTAGCTATGTATAACTCGTATAAGTTAAGCGCCTAGCTAGCTATGTATACCTCGTATAAGTTAAGCGCCTAGCTAGCTATGTATACCTCGTATAAGTTGAGCACCTAGCTAGCTATGTATAACTCGTATAAGTTAAGCGCCTAGCTAGCTATGTATAACTCGTATAAGTTGAGCGCCTAGCTAGCTATGTATAACTCGTATAAGTTGAGCACCTAGCTAGCTATGTACAACTCGTATAAGTTGAGCACCTAGCTAGCTATGTAAACTCGTATAAGTTGAGCACCTAGCTAGCTATGTATAACTCGTATAAGTTAGCCCTAGCTAGCTATGTATAACTCGTATAAGTTAAGCACCTAGCTAGCTATGTATACTCGTATAAGTTGAGCCCTAGCTAGCTATGTATAACTCGTATAAGTTGAGCACCTAGCTAGCTATGTATAACTCGTATAAGTTGAGCACCTAGCTAGCTATGTATAACTCGTATAAGTTGAGCACCTAGCTAGCTATGTACTAACTCGTATAAGTTGAGCACCTAGCTAGCTATGTAAACTCGTATAAGTTGAGCACCTAGCTAGCTATGTATAACTCGTATAAGTTGAGCACCTAGCTAGCTATGTATAACTCGTATAAGTTAGCACCTAGCTAGCTATGTATAACTGTATAAGTTAGCACCTAGCTAGCTATGTATAACTCGTATAAGTTGAGCACCTAGCTAGCATGTACAACTCGTATAAGTTGAGCACCTAGCTAGCTATGTATAACTCGTATAAGTTGAGCACCTAGCTAGCTATGTATAACTCGTATAAGTTGAGCACCAGTAGCTATGTAAACTCGTATAAGTTGAGCACCTAGCTAGCTATGTACAACTCGTATAAGTTGAGCACCTAGCTAGCTATGTATAACTCGTATAAGTTGAGCACCTAGCTAGCTATGTACAACTCGTATAAGTTGAGCACCTAGCTAGCTATGTATAACTCGTATAAGTTAGCACCTAGCTAGCTATGTATAACTCGTATAAGTTGAGCACCTAGCTAGCTATGTAAACTCGTATAATTGAGCCTATAGCTATGTAAACTCGTATAAGTTGAGCACCTAGCTAGCTATGTTACACTCATAGTTGAGCACCTAGCTAGCATGTAAACTCGTATAAGTTGAGCACCTAGCTAGCTATGTACACTCGTATAAGTTGACTCAGCTAGCTCATGTAAACTGTTAAGTGAGCACTAGCTAGCTAGTATAACTGTATAAGTTGAGCTCTAGCTATAGTAAACTGTAAGTTGAGCCTGTAGCTAGTAACTGTATGTGACACCTAGCTAGCTAGTATAACTCGTATGTTGAGCTACTGCTACTGACAACTGTCATGTTGAGACCTACTATGTTCAGTCTGTGTGACTCGTCTCAGTCTGTGTGACTCGTCTCAGTCTGTGTGACTCGTCTCAGTCTGTGTGACTCGTCTCAGTCTGTGTGACTGTCTCAGTCTGTGTGACTCGTCTCAGTCTGTGTGACTTGTCTCAGTCTGTGTACTCGTTGTACCTCTAGCTGTTGACTCGTGACTGCTAGTTGTTGACTGTTCACTGTGCTATGTCCTGTGTGACTCGTCTCAGCTGTGTGATCTCGTCTGTTGAGCTCTAGCTTGTACTCAGTTGGACGCTCATGTACTGTTGTGATGAGCTTGTCTCCATGATGCTGTGTGACTCTAGTCTCAATGTTCTGTGTGACTGTCTCAAGTTGGACTCGTCTCAAGTAGTCTGTGTGACTCGTCTCAGTCTGTGTGACTCGTCTCAGTCTGTGTGACTTGTCTCAGTCTGTGTGACTCGTCTCAGTCTGTGTGACTTGTCTCAATGTGTGTGACTCGTCTCAATGTGTGACTCGTCTCAATGTGTGTGACTTGTCTCAATGTGTGTGACTCGTCTCAATGTGTGTGACTCGTCTCAATGTGTGTGACTTGTCTCAATGTGTGTGACTCGTCTCAATGTGTGTGACTTGTCTCAATGTGTGTGACTCGTCTCAATGTGTGTGACTCGTCTCAATGTGTGACTTGTCTCAATGTGTGACTTGTCTCAATCGGGATTTGTTTGGGAACTCCCAAAAGCATAAACAATAATCTTAGGACAACATGACAACACAAACAATAAAACAACATTCACATGGTTTATTTTATACCAAGACAATTTAGTTTCATGTATGAGGACCGAGACCAGTAATATAATACCAGGAGAACTTAATAGTCACAAGAAACACTCTTCAACGGGACAACTCTAGAAAGCAATGCAGTGAAAATATATATGATCCTAACGATGACAACAACGACTAATAACACAGTATATATCGCGTCCTGGATCAAACCCACCACGCCAACACAAATTTACATACACAGCAAATATTAATATATACTGCAGATGTTGCAGTGAGTGAGTGTGTGAGAGAGACCGCCCTACTCTCACTTAAGAAGAACATTTAAATGTGAAGAGAGAGATACTGATAATTATTCCCAGTGACTTCCACACACGAAAACTCGATTAGATTGGGACGTCAGCGAATCTGAAAGGAAATTGGGCCAGGCTACACCTGTTGCAATGACTAGGCGACGGAGACCCGCTATGCAAATTATCCTTCATTACTCCCTATTGCAACTATGATGCATTCACCAACACGCTAGTCATGGGTTTTTGTTCCAAGGAATTACTGCTATCCCTCCTCTCCCTCGGATCAAGTCTGATTACCTCCTGTGCGAATATTTACACTTTTAGTGCTTTCTTATAATAATAATAATTATTATTATTATTCTGATAGTTGCTTAGCAAATTACCTACGGAAAAAAATGTCAACTTTACTCAAACTAATAATGTCAGTATTGGTAGACCATACATACATAACCACATTATTAGTGGATGGTATCAATATGTCCCCCGTGGTGCTGTGTGGAGGGTGCTGGGCCTCCTTCATGGTATCAATATGTCCCCCGTGGTGCTGTGTGGAGGGTGCTGGGCCTCCTTCATGGTATCAATATGTCCCCCGTGGTGCTGTGTGGAGGGTGCTGGGCCTCCTTCATGGTATCAATATGTCCCCCGTGGTGCTGTGTGGAGGGTGCTGGGCCTCCTTCATGGTATCAATAGTTTAAAATGATTATCATCGCCACCACACCACATTTGGACTGTCAGAGACTTGACCTAATTAACTGGACAGCAGTGTATATATTCTTGGCTTCATTAGCAGGACACCAATGTTAGCATGTGTATAGAGTCAAAATACACTTGCAGCCTATATCCCTATCTAAAATCAGATACACTTTCTATAAATTCGCTCTATTACTTATTACAGTTATATAACGAGAGCTAAACAAACACACCACCTCTGATGCTTACTAATAAAACCCAGGTAAGTATTTTCAGAATCGCCAGCCTCTTCCCCCACCCTTTGTCTATCTCATATTATCAGAGCCATAATGTATACCACATTATACCCATATACTGCAACATTATCAGTCATATGTTACATTACACCCATATATTGCAACATTATCAGTCATATGTTACATTATACCCATATATTACAACATTATCAGTCATATGTTACATTATTAGCCATATATTGCTTTGCAACATGCAAATGATTGCATAGTTTTATTAAAGTAATAATTCCCAAAAATACTAATAATAATAATAATAATAATAAAATAGATAGGTAACTTCAACATATCTGCATTCGAAATAAAGCAATATTTAATTCATGATAATAATATATATCATCACATCACTGCTACGTGCTATAGCCATCACATCATTACTACGTGCTATACACATCCCATCACTGCTACGTGCTATACACATCACATCATTGCTACGTGCTATACACATCATATCACTGCTACGTGCTATACATATCACTGCTACGTGCTATACACATCATTGCTACGTGCTATACATATCACTGCTACGTGCTAAACACATCATTGCTACGTGCTATACACATTGCTACGTGCTATACACATCGCTACACTACAATATATTTCTCCCAGAAATATACTCCTCATAATATTTATCGCGAACAAATTACACATAAGCTAATTAACTGATACCAAATTATGATGAAATATTAATTAGTCTATTGACACTAACATCTTGAGCAGTCTTGCCAGAGCGGTATTAATGTGGTCCAGGACCTACCCAATATTACCATGTTGCCTGATAGCAGTCCAGGACCTACCCAATATTACCATGCTGCCTGATAACACTCCAGGACCTACCCAATATTACCATGCTGCCTGATAACAGTCCAGGACCTACCCAATATTACCATGCTGCCTGATAACACTCCAAGACCTACCCAATATTACCATGCTGCCTGATAACACTCCAAGACCTACCCAATATTACCATGCTGCCTAATAACACTCCAGGACCTACCCAATATTACCATGCTGCCTGATAACAGTCCAGGACCTACCCAATATTACCATGCTGCCTGATAACAGTCCAAGACCTACCCAATATTACCATGCTGCCTGATAACAGTCCAGGACCTACCCAATATTACCATGCTGCCTGATAACAGTCCAGGACCTACCCAATATTACCATGCTGCCTGATAACAGTCCAGGACCTACCCAATATTACCATGCTGCCTGATAGCAGTCCAGGACCTACCCAATATTACCATGCTGCCTGATAACAGTCCAAGACCTACCCAATATTACCATGCTGCCTGATAACAGTCCAGGACCAACCCAATATTACCATGCTGCCTGATAACACTCCAGGACCAACCCAATATTACCATGCTGCCTGATAACAGTCCCGGAACCAGACACTCTTTATTACTGCAACTGAGTGTTTGATCCAAGGCATTGGAGCTACTCTGATTTTACTCGTATCAAACCTGACTACCTCCTATTTTTTAGGTGGATTATGACCCCTACGAGTTTAGCGTTTAGCTGAAATATTCAAAGAAAATATTCAAATATGGGTATTTAATGCGACAGATTAAGGCAATAAATCCACCATCTTAATTTATGCCATAAATTAAAGCAATAAATCTAATATCTCAAAAAAAAAAAATCCTGTTTGTGACTAGATTTTGAAACGTTCTGAAGAATGTGTAGTGGCGTGTTTTGAGGTGTGGCGGCGGCGGCGGCGGCGCTCAGCTGTAAATAACAATACTTTGGCAACAACATTTACAACCAGGATTTACAACAGTATTTAATACCAAGCTGGCATCGACATTTACACACGTTGGGATTTGTAAAAACCTTTACACACACACACACACTAGTAGCGACCAGTGAAGAGGCGGGGCCAGGAGCTATGAATCGACCCCTGCAACCACAATTAGGTGAGTACAGTTAGGTAGGTGAGTACAGTTAGGTAGGTGAGTACAGTTAGGTAGGTGAGCACACACACACACACACACAAACATGCGGCAGCATATGGGCGACTGGCAAACCTAAGATTATCGTTCCGTTACCTTAACAAGGAATCGTTCAAGACACTGTACACCGTGTACGTCAGGCCCATACTAGAGTATGCAGCACCAGTCTGGAACCCACACCTGGTTAAGCACGTCAAGAAACTAGAGAAAGTGCAAAGGTTTGCGACAAGGCTAGTTCCACAACTCAGGGGTCTGTCCTATGAAGAAAGGTTGAGGGAAATAGGACTAACAACACTGGAGGACAGAAGGGTTAGAGGAGACATGATAACGACATACAAAATACTGCGGGGAATCGACAAGGTGGATAGTGACAGGATGTTCAAGAGAGGGAACACAGAAACAAGGGGACACAACTGGAAGGTGAAGACTCAGATGAGTCAAAGGGATGTCAGGAAGCATTTCTTCAGTCATAGAGTAGTCAGGAAGTGGAATAGTCTAGCGAACGATATAGTGGAGGCAGGAACCATACATAGTTTTAAGACAAGGTATGATAAAGCTCATGGAGCAGGGAGAGCAGAGACCCAGTAGCGGATAGCGAAGAGACGGGGCCAAGAGCTGAGTCTCGACCCCTGCAACCACAATTAGGTACATATACACACACACACACAAACATGCACAAACATGCACACACACATACACACAAATATGCACAAACATACACACACAAACATGCACGCACACACAAACATGCACACATACACAGAGAAAAGACCACAAGACAGATGGACAAAGAGAGATAGTAATAAAAGAGATAGAGCAAGACAAAGAGAGTATTAGAGGACAGGAAACACAGGATAGGGTAACACTCGTCTCATAAACTGGTATATATTTTCGCAGGTATGTAGGAATTTATGCATGTATATATGTCTGTATATATATATATATATAAATGTATATATGCATGCATGAACGTATGTATATATGAAAGTATGAACGTACGTATACATGAACGTATGTATATAAGTATGAACGTACATATACATGAACGTATGTATATATGAAAGTATGAACGTACGTATACACGAACGCATGTATATATGAAAGTATGAACGTATGTATACATGAACGTATGTATATAAGAAAGTATGAACGTACGTATACACGAACGCATGTATATATGAAAGTATGAACGTACGTATACATGAACGTATGTATATAAGTATGAACGTACATATACATGAACGTATGTATATATGAAAGTATGAACGTACGTATACATGAACGCATGTATATATGAAAGTATGAACGTACGTATACATGAACGTATGTATATATGAAAGTATGAACGTACGTATACACGAACGTATGTATATATGAAAGTATGAACGTACGTATACATGAACGTATGTATATATGAAAGTATGAACGTACGTATACATGAACGCATGTATATATGAAAGTATGAACGTACGTATACATGAACGTATGTATATATGAAAGTATGAACGTACGTATACACGAACGTATGTATATATGAAAGTATGAACGTACGTATACATGAACGTATGTATATATGAAAGTATGAACGTACGTATACATGAACGCATGTATATATGAAAGTATGAACGTACGTATACATGAACGTATGTATATATGAAAGTATGAACGTACGTATACATGAACGTATGTATATATGAAAGTATGAACGTACGTATACATGAACGCATGTATATATGAAAGTATGAGCGTACGTATACAAGAACGTATGTATATATGAAAGTATGAACGTATGTACAGATTTATGAATGTATGCATGCCTGAACATATGTATGTAAACCTGTATGAACGTTTGTACCTATGTATGCATGTGTGAATGAACGTGTATGAACGTATGAATACATCTATAATTACACATATGTTTGCAAATATGTATGCATGTATTTATTCACGTTTATATCCGTATGTACATCTGTATGTATATAATGTACATTTACAAGCCAAGAGCTGTTATCCTACCTCAGGATGCCACCTACAACTGTGAATGGACAGCCAGTTACCTATTTACTGCATGGTGAACAAGGTCACAGCAATAATAATAATAATCGCCAGGTACCTATTTACTGCATGGTGAACAATGTCACAGCAATAAGAATAATAATAGCCAGGTACCTATTTACTGCATGGTGAACAAGGTCACAGCAATAACAATAATAATAGCCAGGTACCTATTTACTGCATGGTGAACAAGGTCACAGCAATAACAATAATAATAGCCAGGTACCTATTTACTGCATGGTGAACAAGGTCACAGCAATAACAATAATAATAGCCAGGTACCTATTTACTGCATGGTGAACAAGGTCACAGCAATAACAATAATAATAGCCAGATACCTATTTACTGCATGGTGAACAAGGTCACAGCAATAAGAATAATAATAGCCAGGTACCTATTTACTGCATGGTGAACAATGTCACAGCAATAAGAATAATAATAGCCAGGTACCTATTTACTGCATGGTGAAGGTCACAAAGAGTAAGAGGACTAACAGTCAGGAAACTATTTACTGCATGATGAAAAAGGTCGGCAGCATTAAGAAGACTTAACAACCGGGTACCTATTTACTGCCACGTGAACATGGACAGCTGGTGCAAGACGACTAACAGCCAAGCAGCTATTTATTGCTAGGTAAGTAGGGGGGCAACAGGTGCAAGGAGACCAAAGTTAAAATGTTACATAAGGAGAGAGTAGGAAGTAAGTACTTACCGAAGTTTCTGCTGTCCAGAGTCTTGGTGGAGGGCGTCCTGGAGACGGGGAGGGAAGCCCTCTGCTTCCCTCCCCTCCTGAAGCCTGTTGACGAGGTTTCAGCTTCCGACATGATTCCTGGATCATCGTCAAACACAGCAGACGGAGGAGAGTACCCATACCCCTTCCCCTGTGGAGGAAGAACACACCTATGTTAGTACACCCATACCCCTTCCCCTGTGGAGGAAGAACACACCTATGTTAGTACACCCATACCCCTTCCCCTGTGGAGGAAGAACACTCCTATGTTAGTACACCCATACCCCTTCCCCTGTGGAGGAAGAACACATCTATGTTAGTACACCCATACCCCTTCCCCTGTGGAGGAAGAACACACCTATGTTAGTACACCCATACCCCTTCCCCTGTGGAGGAAGAACACACCTATGTTAGTACACCCATACCCCTTCCCCTGTGGAGGAAGAACACACCTATGTTAGTACACCCATACCCCTTCCCCTGTGGAGGAAGAACACACCTATGTTAGTACACCCATACCCCTTCCCTGTGGAGGAAGAACACACCTATGTTAGTACACCCATACCCCTTCCCTGTGGAGGAAGAACACACCTATGTTAGTACACCCATACCCCTTCCCTGTGGAGGAAGAACACTCCTATGTTAGTACACCCTACCCTTCCCTGTGGAGGAAGAACACATCTATGTTAGTACACCCATCCCTTCCCTGTGGAGGAAGAACACACCTATGTTAGTACCCATACCCTTCCTGTGGAGGAAGAACACACCTATGTTAGTACACCCATACCCTTCCTGTGGAGGAAGAACACCCTATGTTAGTACACCCATACCCCTTCCCCTGTGGAGGAAGAACACACCTATGTTAGTACACCCATACCCCTTCCCCTGTGGAGGAAGAACACACCTATGTTAGTACAGGAGATGACAGAGGTGATGTTAATGTTTGTGACAGAGGTGATGTTAATGTTTGTGACAGAGGTGATGTTAATGTTTGTGACAGAGGTGATAGTTAATGTTTGTGACAGAGGTGATGTTAATGTTTGTGACAGAGGTGATGTTAATGTTTGTGACAGAGGTGATGTTAATGTTTGTGACAGAGGTGATGTTAATGTTTGTGACAGAGGTGATGTTAATGTTTGTGACAGAGGTGATGTTAATGTTTGTGACAGAGGTGATGTTAATGTTTGTGACAGAGGTGATGTTAATGTTTGTGACAGAGGTTATAGTTAATGTTTGTGACAGAGGTTATAGTTAATGTTTGTGACAGAGGTTATAGTTAATGTTTGTGACAGAGGTTATAGTTAATGTTTGTGACAGAGGTGATGTTAATCTTTGTGACAGAGGTGATGTTAATCTTTGTGACAGAGGTGATGTTAATCTTTGTGACAGAGGTGATGTTAATCTTTGTGACAGAGGTGATGTTAATCTTTGTGATAGAGGTGATAGTAATATTTGTGACAGAGGTGATGGTTAATGTTTGTGACAGAGGTGATGGTTAATGTTTGTGACAGAGGTGATGTTAATGTTTGTGACAGAGGTGATGTTAATGTTTGTGACAGAGGTGATGTTAATGTTTGTGACAGAGGTGATGTTAATGTTTGTGACAGAGGTGATGTTAATGTTTGTGACAGAGGTGATGTTAATGTTTGTGACAGAGGTGATGTTAATGTTTGTGACAGAGGTGATGTTAATGTTTGTGACAGAGGTGATGTTAATGTTTGTGACAGAGGTGATAGTTAATGTTTGTGACAGAGGTGATGTTAATGTTTGTGACAGAGTTGATGTTAATGTTTGTGATATAGGTGATAGTTAATGTTTATGACAGAGGTGATAGTTAATGTTTGTGACAGAGGTGATGGTTAATGTTTGTGACAGAGGTGATGGTTAATGTTTGTGACAGAGGTGATGGTTAATGTTTGTGACAGAGGTGATGGTTAATGTAGAGGTGATGTTAATGTTTGTGACAGAGGTGATAGTTAATGTTTATGACAGAGGTGATGTTAATGTTTGTGACAGAGGTGATAGTTAATGTTTGTGACAGAGGTGATGGTTAATGTTTGTGACAGAGGTGATGGTTAATGTTTGTGACAGGGGTGATAGTTAATGTTTGTGACAGAGGTGATGGTTAATCTTTGTGACAGAGGGGATAGATCGCGTGATACTCAGGTTAGTTCACTGTTAAATAATTAAGGAGTTTAATCAACTTGAAAGGTGAGAATAAACTTAATGTTAGTGATGATAACGTGTTCAGGTTAAACACACACACACACACACACACACACCTCAACACATCACACACACACACACCTCAACACATCACACACACACACACCTCAACACATCACACACACACACACCTCAACACATCACACACACACACACCTCAACACATCACACAAGGCCAGCTCCCAGAACTCTGCTAAAGGCTTACCACCTTGCTCCCATCTTCCAAGGGAGGAAGCAGCTGGCACTAGAGTCCTACATCACTGACATGTATACAAGCTCTAGCCAGGAGAGTTACATGAAGGCTCGTAGAGCACCTAGAGAGACGGGGATTTGCTTGAAAATCCAAACTTAGATTCAGAGAGGGGAAATCCTGTCTCACAAACCTTCAGGAGCTTTGCGAGAGAGAGAGAGAGAGAGAGAGAGAGAGAGAGAGAGAGAGAGAGAGAGAGAGAGAGATAACGGAAGAGAAAGAGGTGGCAGGGTTGCAATTTCTTGCTTCACAAGAATAATATCCATACAATAACTCACTTGAGACTAATAAAGAAGCTAGTGGGAGTAAAACAGAAAGTAACATTGAAAAACAGGACAGAGAAAGAATATTGGTGTTGGAATGGGAGTGTATAACTAGCGGGGTCCCTCAGGAACAAGTACTTCAGCAATTGCTGTATTTAATTTACCTTAATGATCGTCTAGAGAGAAGTTTGTCTTATGAGTTCATTTTCTTGTTTAAAGCAGATGAGACGAATAACAGACAGATGGGAAGTAGAGTGCTGGCACTATGAAGGATGGGAAGTAGAGTGCTGGCACTATGAAGGATGGGAAGTAGAGTGCTGGCACTATGAAGGATGGGAAGTAGAGTGCTGGCACTATGAAGGATGGGAAGTAGAGTGCTGGCACTATGAAGGATGGGAAGTAGAGTGCTGGCACTATGAAGGATGGGAAGTAGAGTGCTGGCACTATGAAGGATGGGAAGTAGAGTGCTGGCACTATGAAGGATGGGAAGTAGAGTGCTGGCACTATGAAGGATGGGAAGTAGAGTGCTGGCACTATGAAGGATGGGAAGTAGAGTGCCGGCACTATGAAGGATGGGAAGTAGAGTGCTGGCACTATGAAGGATGGGAAGTAGAGTGCTGGCACTATGAAGGATGGGAAGTAGAGTGCTGGCACTATGAAGGATGGGAAGTAGAGTGCTGGCACTATAAAGGATGGGAAGTAGAGTGCTGGCACTATGAAGGATGGGAAGTAGAATGCTGGCACTATGAAGGATGGGAAGTAGAATGCTGGCACTATGAAGGATGGGAAGTAGAATGCTGGCACTATGAAGGATGGGAAGTAGAGTGCTGGCACTATGAAGGATGTGTAGGGTTGTTGTTGTTATGGTGATAGGAAGTACACTGCTGACACTATGAAGGATGGGTAGGGTTGTTGTTGTTATGGTGGTAGGAAGAACACTGCTGACACTATAAAGGATGGGTAGGGTTGTTGTTATGGTGGTAGGAAGAACACTGCTGACACTATGAAGGATGTGTAGGGTTGTTGTTGTTATGGTGATAGGAAGTACACTGCTGACACTATGAAGGATGGGTAGGGTTGTTTTTGTTATGGTGGTAGGAAGTACACTGCTGACACTATGAAGGATGGGTAGGGTTGTTGTTGTTATGGTGGTATGAAGAACACTGCTGACACTATGAAGGATGGGTAGGGTTGTTGTTGTTGTTATGGTGGTAGGAAGAACACTGCTGACACTATGAAGGATGTGTAGGGTTGTTGTTGTTATGGTGGTAGGAAGAACACTGCTGACACTATGAAGGATGGGTAGGGTTGTTGTTGTTATGGTGATAGGAAGTACACTGCTGACACTATGAAGGATGGGTAGGGTTGTTGTTATGGTGGTAGGAAGTACACTGCTAACACTATGAAGGATGGGTAGGGTTGTTGTTGTTATGGTGGTAGGAAGTACACTGCTGACACTATGAAGGATGGGTAGGGTTGTTGTTGTTATGGTGGTAGGAAGAACACTGCTGACACTATGAAGGATGGGTAGGGTTGTTGTTGTTATGGTGGTAGGAAGTACACTGCTGACACTATGAAGGATGGGTAGGGTTGTTGTTGTTATGGTTGTAGGAAGTACACTGCTGACACTATGAAGGATGGGTAGGGTTGTTGTTGTTATGGTGGTAGGAAGAACACTGCTGACACTATGAAGGATGGGTAGGGTTGTTGTTGTTATGGTTGTAGGAAGTACACTGCTGACACTATGAAGGATGGGTAGGGTTGTTGTTGTTATGGTGGTAGGAAGAACACTGCTGACACTATGAAGGATGGGTAGGGTTGTTGTTGTTATGGTGGTAGGAAGTACACTGCTGACACTATGAAGGATGGGTAGGGTTGTTGTTGTTATGGTGGTAGGAAGTACACTGCTGACACTATGAAGGATGGGTAGGGTTGTTGTTGTTATGGTGGTAGGAAGTACACTGCTGACACTATGAAGGATGGGTAGGGTTGTTGTTATGGTGGTAGGAAGTACACTGCTGACACTATGAAGGATGGGTAGGGTTGTTGTTGTTATGTTGGTAGGAAGTACACTGCTGACACTATGAAGGATGGGTAGGGTAGTTGTTGTTATGGTGGTAGGAAGAACACTGCTGACACTATGAAGGATGGGTAGGGTTGTTGTTGTTATGGTGGTAGGAAGTACACTGCTGACACTATGAAGGATGGGTAGGGTTGTTGTTGTTATGGTGGTAGGAAGAACACTGCTGACACTATGAAGGATGGGTAGGGTTGTTGTTGTTATGGTGGTAGGAAGTACACTGCTAACACTATGAAGGATGGGTAGGGTTGTTGTTGTTATGGTGGTAGGAAGTACACTGCTGACACTATGAAGGATGGGTAGGGTTGTTGTTGTTGTTATGGTGGTAGGAAGTACACTGCTGACACTATGAAGGATGGGTAGGGTTGTTGTTGTTATGGTGGTAGGAAGTACACTGCTGACACTATGAAGGATGGGTAGGGTAGTTGTTGTTATAATGGTAGGAAGAACACTGCTGACACTATGAAGGATGGGTAGGGTTGTTGTTGTTATGGTGGTAGGAAGTACACTGCTGACACTATGAAGGATGGGTAGGGTTGTTGTTGTTATGGTGGTAGGAAGTACACTGCTGACACTATGAAGGATGGGTAGGGTTGTTGTTATGGTGGTAGGAAGAACACTGCTGACACTATGAAGGATGGGTAGTGTTGTTGTTATGGTGGTAGGAAGAACACTGCTGACACTATGAAGGATGGGTAGGGTTGTTGTTGTTATGGTTGTAGGAAGTACACTGCTGACACTATGAAGGATGGGTAGGGTTGTTGTTGTTATGGTGGTAGGAAGTACACTGCTGACACTATGAAGGATGGGTAGGGTTGTTGTTGTTATGGTGGTAGGAAGTACACTGCTGACACTATGAAGGATGGATAGGGTTGTTGTTGTTATGGTGGTAGGAAGAACACTGCTGACACTATGAAGGATGGGTAGGGTTGTTGTTGTTATGGTGGTAGGAAGAACACTGCTGACACTATGAAGGATGGGTAGGGTTGTTGTTATGGTGGTAGGAAGTACACTGCTGACACTATGAAGGATGGGTAGGGTTGTTGTTGTTATGGTGGTAGGAAGAACACTGCTGACACTATGAAGGATGGGTAGGGTTGTTGTTGTTGTTATGGTGGTAGGAAGTACACTGCTGACACTATGAAGGATGGGTAGGGTTGTTGTTGTTATGGTGGTAGGAAGTACACTGCTGACACTATGAAGGATGGGTAGGGTTGTTGTTGTTATGGTGGTAGGAAGTACACTGCTGACACTATGAAGGATGGGTAGGGTTGTTGTTGTTATGGTGGTAGGAAGTACACTGCTGACACTATGAAGGATGGGTAGGGTTGTTGTTGTTATGGTGGTAGGAAGTAAACAGTATATTCTGAAAAAGAGGCGAGATGTTTCAGTATAGAGTCACTTGAACTATATACACTAGAGGTTTATATCTGCCAGTGTATACACATTGAGAGTTTACATTTATCCCTGTTTTATGGACCAAAGAACTCTTGACTGGTACAGGTAACACAGTTTTAATGACCCATAATGCTTAACAACAGATAGGCTGTAAACCTAATTTAACCAAAACCTACTCAGATAAAATTTAATTTGAAACCTTCGTGCCACAGTAGACATATTCGCTTCGAATATAGACGATCTGTGACAGATTTTAAGAGTGTCTATCCTCAGCGACTGGTCTGGGACCAGTCTTCCTCGCTGATGGTTTGTTCAACCAGGCTGTTGCTGCCCCCCTAGATTACTTAACCATGACCCCTTTAGCGTCAGAGGTCACATAAATAATGCTGACACAAGATCAGGTCACCCGGGAGGTCAGATCACTAATGATAAACAAAACAAGACAAATGCCAAGCTCTGATATATATCTGCTGAGTTCCATCTGAGGGTTACACAGTTGATAACGCTATATAACTCCGGGTTATACTATCAAGAAATACAAATATTAAAGAAAAAATGGCAACAAGTAGTTGACTAGGATAGAAATAAGAAAATGTTGAATAATATCCCACATGGAGCCAGAAACCCATCTGCTGAAGAGGATCCCAGAAGAGGGTTATTACCAAGCACTGACAGGTGTTCAATACACTTTAGTCATTCAAATAACATAATGAATACAAGTCGAAGTATCTGAGATACATATTAGACTGACAGGTGTTTGTGATACGTGTTATAAGTGTCTAAGTGTTATAAGTGTGTTATAAGTGGCTGACAGTTATCTTTCAAGAAGTGAACATATTTTGAACTGGAGACCTGGTTTGTGCTAATATCTAAGCACTAAACCATGAAGGCACTGATGTAGTTCAGAAGAGAGCCACTATCCTTCCTTCAAACATTTACATAATACATGACAGTCCTTAATGTAGATACAAGTAGATAGTTATTGTCAGCAGATAACCACGGTGTTAATGTTAGTTATTGTCAGCAGATAACCACGGTGTTAATGTTAGTTATTGTCAGCAGATAACCACGGTGTTAATGTTAGTTATTGTCAGCAGATAACCACGGTGTTAATGTTAGTTATTGTCAGCAGATAACCACGGTGTTAAAATGTTAAGCTTCTCTGTCAATATATCTGTCCCGTGTACGCACACACGCACGCGCGCACACACACAGACAGACACACACACAGACAGACAGAGACAGACACACAGACAGACACACACACACACAGTGAAGAGGCAGTGAAGAGGCGGGGCCAGGAGCTATGACTCGACCCCTGCAACCACAACTAGGTGAGTACACACACACACAACACACACACACATAACACACACACATAACACACACACAACACACACACACACAACACACACACACACAACACACACACACATAACATACACACACTGCTGGTGAGAGATTGACTTATAAAAAATTTCCACCACCATCCCCACATCCACCACCACTACTATCACCATCTTCACAACCACTACCACCACCACCATCATTCTCACAACCACCACTACTACCACCACCATCATCCTCACAACCACCACTACCACCACCACCATCATCCTCACAACTACCACTACTACCACCACCATCCTCACAACCACCACCACCATCATCCTCACAACCACCACCACCATCATCCTCACAACCACCATTACTCAACCACCACCTCAGCGCTCGTACCACCAGTCAATGCATAAACTCAAGTAGTGGGTTGCACTGACCCAAGACGTTGACAATAGGTTGCAGATGTTGCAAGATGGTGCAGCAGCAGCAGCCGCAGCAGCCGCAGCAGCCGCCGCAGCAGCAGCCGCAGCAGCAGCAGTAACAGCAGCAGCAGCAGCCGCAGCAGCAGCAACAGCATTAGCAGCAGCAGTAACAGCAGCAGCAGCAGCAGCAGCAGCAGCCGCAGCAGCAGTAACAGCAGCAGCAGCAGCAGTAGTAGTAGCAGCAGCAGCAGCATTAGCAGCAGCAGTAACAGCAGCAACAGCAGTAGCATCAGCAGCAGTAGCAGCAGCAGCAACAGCAGTAACAGCAGCAGCAGCAGCAGTAACAGCAGCAGCAGCAGCACCAGTAGCAGCAGCAGTAACAGTAACAGCAGCAGCAGCAACAGCAGTGTTACGATCAGGGCCTCATTTATTAGCCTGTTTTGCCCCGTCGTAACAAGTTATTTAATTAAGCTTTGATTGTGTCATCGTTAGAGAAAATCATTATAGTATTAGGGTAAGTTTTAGGAGATTGACCCAAGCAAGTAAAATTTGAGAAATTTAATATAAAAGAATTCATAGAATTATTCAGTGTATGGTATAAAGTTATCTCTCATGATACACTTTATTCGAAAACAGTCGATATATGACTTGTCTCTACCATATTCATACTAAATGACACGAGCTTCATACAAACAATATTTCACATCAACGTTTCGCCATACAATAACTGAGACTATTGCCTTCATAAAGGCAGAGAAGTATAACATATCAATTGAAACATCAAATACATTTTCTTGAGACAATAATTCAGAATACCGACCAAAGCTGGGCTAATACAAGCTATCACCCTAAGTCGTGGATGAATAGACAATTTTCAACCCATACTAAGGACTTAACAAACCCTCTTAAAGGTGGAATAACTTCCCAAGCCTACTCCAAAGAGCGTATGACTACTCTTATGAAAGTCAGTGAACATACTCCTGGTCTGGAGTGGATGTGTGAACCTACTCCCTGTTGGGAGAGGGTGTGTGAACCTACTCCCTGTTGGGAGAGGGTGTGTGAACCTACTCCCTGTTGGGAGAGGGTGTGTGAACCTACTCCCTGTTGGGAGAGGGTGTGTGAACCTACTCCCTGTTGGGAGAGGGTGTGTGAACCTACTCCCTGTTGGGAGAGGGTGTGTGAACCTACTCCCTGTTGGGAGAGGGTGTGTGAACCTACTCCCTGTTGGGAGAGGGTGTGTGAACCTACTCCTGGTCTGGAGTGGATGTGTGAACCTACTGCCCAACGTCAAGTTTGGGTAAACGACGTCAGGTAGGTCACGTGACTGAGGCAGGGGAGACCGGCCAGTACCTAAACAGGTAACCGGCAGTATGACTAGTGGTCTCCCACTACATGACCACCACAGTAAAATGTAGCATCGTACCTACAACATAGCTAAATCAAATAATAGTATAAAGTAAGACATTTTCGTTTTAGCTAATAACGGAAATATCTCTAATATACCATTATGATAAAAATACACAAAATATAAAATACTGGTCAAGGGTATACCCGTAACAAGCAGTAGCAGTAGCAGCAGCAGTAACAGCAGCAACAGCAGCAGCAGCAGCAGTAACAGCAGCAGCAGCAGCAACAGCAGTAGCAGTAGCAGCAGCAGCAGCAGTAGCAGCAACAGCAACAGCAGTTGCAGCAACAGCAGTTGCAGCAGTAGCAGCAACAGCAGTTGCAGCAGGAGCAGTAACAGCATCAGTAACAGCAGCAGCAGCAGCAGCAGCAGTAACAGCAGCAGCAGCAGTAACAGCAGCAGTAACAGCAGCAGTAACAGCAGTAGCAGCAGCAGCAGCAGTAGCAGCAGCAACAGCAGCAGCAGCAGTAGCAGCAGCAGCAGCAGCAACAGCAGTAGCAGCAGCAGCAGCAGTAGTAGCAGTAGCAGCAACAGCAGTTGCAGCAGCAGCAGTAGCAGCAACAGCAGTTGCAGCAGCAGCAGTAACAGCAGCAGTAACAGCAGCAGCAGCAGCAGCAGCTTCACACGCTGCTCACACCTCCTCAACACCCATGAAACCTGTTTAAAATTCCACTCCACCTCTGCCCACTAACACTGCCCACACTTCTTACCTTACTAAGCTCTACCCGTATGGGAGAGAGAGTGAGAGAGAGAGAGAGAGAGAACAAAAGCGGAAGTAAAAGGGGAAAGCAAGAGAAATGAAAAGTATAAAAGGGAGCAAAAAAGAAAACGAGGAAACAGAGGGTAAAAAAAAGTGGTGTTATAGCACAAGACGGGCAGGCAGCAGCAACAGTTGTACTGTATTTTGTTCTTCACTTCCAGAGTGTGAGTGTTGTGGGGGTTATGGGTTGAGGTGTGTTGTGGGGGGTGGGGGTTGAGGGTGTTGTGGGGGTGCGGGTTGAGGTGTGGGGGAATGATATTCGTGACGGGGCTCATAATCCAAGATGTTGGCGATACCCTCTCACGTTGCTTGGATCAAACCTTATTACCTGCCACTGCCCAGTGTGATCATGTTTCAACCACACACACACAGTCTAGGACTCTAGGGGGCCAGAGACTACAAACCTCACTCAAGGAGAAGGATCTTGGGGTGAGTATAACACCGAGCACATCTCCTGAGGAGCACATCAACCAAATAACTGCTGCAGCATACGGGCGCCTAGCAAACCTAAGAACACCATTCCGACACCTTAATTAATAAGGAATCGGTCAGGACCCTGTACACGTGTATGTTAGGCCTATATAGGAGTATGCAGCACCAGTTTGGAACACACACCTAGCCAAGCATGTAAGGAAATTAGAGAAAGTGCAAAGGTTTGCAACAAGACTAGTCCCGGAGCTAAGGGGTATGTCCTACGAGGAGAGGTTAAGGGAAATCGACCTGACGACACTGGAGGACAGGAGAGATAGGGGGGGATAAGATAACGACACACAAAATACTGAAAGGAATTGACAAGGTTGACAGAGACAGGATGTTCCAGAGATGGGACACAGCAACAAGGGGACACAGTTGGAAGTTGAAGACTCAGATGAACCACAGAGATGTTAGGAAGTATTTCTTCAGTCACAGAGTGGTTGGGAAGTGGAATAGTCTGGGAAGTAACGTAGTGGAGGCAGGTTCCATACATAGCTTTAAGAAGAGGTATGATATAGCTCATGGAACAGGAAGTGACCCAGTAGCGACCAGTGAAGAGGCGGGGCCAGGAGCTGTGTCTCGACCACAACTAGGTAAGTACAACTAGGTGAGTACACACACCCTCAGGGGGACACTTTTTTCAGCGGAGACGAATTTATGATGTAACAGTATTTTTACCCGCACCGTCAGCCCCCTGGGGGCCGCTGCCCCCCCCCCCCTCCGCAACACCACTACTGGGGACTGCAGCCCTCCTCCCTCACACCGTCAGCCCCCCTGGGGGCTGCAGCACCCCCCCTCCACCAGTCCCACAGTGATGCCCCTGGTGTCTCGTGTCTCTCAGTGTCTCGACTCAGACTTTGGCGTATCGTATTGTCTCTGGTTGACCTCACCTGTAATTAAACACCTGTGTGTGTGTGTAGCAGGTGCGGGCTTGATCCACCTGACCAGCCTCTACCTGTACCAATTAATTTTCTCCCTCCACATGTAGGCTGTGTCAAACGAGACTAAGCTCACACCTTGACCCACGGGAGCTTGATACCAACATATTTACACACACACACACACGTGTGTGTGTGTGTGTGGTTACGAGCATGTCAGTTTTCCCAGACATACGACGTAAGACGCACATTAAGCACTCATAAATGTTTTATGTTCACTACGTATGTGTACTCCACCACTACCACCACCACTACCACCCTCACTACCCTTACCACTATCTCTACCACTACCACCACCACTACTACCCTTACCACTAACACCACCACCACCCTCACTACCCTTACCACTATCTCTACCACTACCACCACCACTACTACCCTTACCACTAACACCACCACCACCGCAACTACCACCCTCACTACCCTTACCACTATCTCTACCACTACCACCACCACTACTACCCTTACCACTAACACCACCACCACCGCAACTACCACCCTCACTACCCTTACCACTATCTCTACCACTACCACCACCACTACTACCCTTACCACTAACACCACCACCACCGCAACTACCACCCTCACTACCCTTACCACTATCTCTACCACTACCACCACCACTACTACCCTTACCACTATCATCTCTACCACTACCACCACCACTACCACCACCGCAACTACCTCCACCACTACCACCACCACTACCACCACCACCACTACCCTTACCACTATCATATTTACCACCACCACCACCATTACCCTTACCACTATCATCTCTACCACTACCACCACCACCTCCATCTCTACCACCACCACCCCTACCATTACCACTACCATCTCTACCACTTCTACCCCTACCACTACCGTCACTTTCCCTACCACTACCGTCACTTTCCCTACCACTACCGTCACTTTCCCTACCACTACCGTCACTTTCCCTACCACTACCGTCACTTTCCCTACCACTACCGTCACTTTCCCTACCACTACCGTCACTACCCTTACCCCTACCACCACCCTCACTACCCTACCAATACCGTCACTACCCCTACCACTACCGTTACTTCCCCTACCACTACCACCATCACCACTACCACTACCACCACACCCACATTTCTCCAACTTAAAGAAATTCCTCCGAGGTGGTTACCTAAGTAATTGCTGTTGGAGAAGTATAATTCTGTTATTACATTTATTATGAAGGTCTGAAGACACCAACTATATATATATAATAATAAAATAATATATATATATATATATATATATATATATATATATATATATATATATATATATATATATATATATATATAGAGAGAGAGAGAGAGAGAGAGAGAGAGAGAGAGAGAGAGAGACTCTCTATAATAATAATAATAATAACAACTTCAACAAAATACATAAACAAATCCTGAGCCACAATTCCAGGGGTCATCTTAAGACGACTCTGGTACAATCTTCGGGCAATATTTCTCTTACATTTTCTTACATCTTTTGCTTCCAAAGTTTGTAAGAAACATAAAACAAAATTAAATTTGTTGTTGTTGCATGTGGCAGACGAGACACCCTCTCCACTAACAATGTTAGAGCTTGTGACAGACGAGACACCCTCTCCACTAACAATGTTAGAGCTTGTGACAGACGAGACACCCTCTCCACTAACAATGTTAGAGCTTGTGGCAGACGAGACACCCTCTCCACTAACAATGTTAGAGCTTGTGACAGACGAGACACCCTCTCCACTAACAATGTTAGAGTTTGTGGCAGACGAGACACCCTCTCCACTAACAATGTTAGAGCTTGTGGCAGACGAGACACCCTCTCCACTAACAATGTTAGAGCTTGTGACAGACGAGACACCCTCTCCACTAACAATGTTAGAGCTTGTGGCAGACGAGACACCCTCTCCACTAACAATGTTAGAGCTTGTGACAGACGAGACACCTCTCCACTAACAATGTTAGAGCTTGTGGCAGACGAGACACCCTCTCCACTAACAATGTTAGAGCTTGTGACAGACGAGACACCCTCTCCACTAACAATGTTAGAGCTTGTGCAGACGAGACACCCTCTCCACTAACAATGTTAGAGCTTGTGGCAGACGAGACACCTCTCCACTAACAATGTTAGAGCTGTGACAGACGAGACACCCTCTCCACTAACAATGTTAGAGCTTGTGGCAGACGAGACACCCTCTCCACTAACAATGTTAGAGCTTGTGACAGACGAGACACCTCTCCACTAACAATGTTAGAGCTTGTGGCAGACGAGACACTCCTCCACTAACAATGTTAGAGCTTGTGACAGACGAGACACCTCTCCACTAACAATGTTAGAGCTTGTGGCAGACGAGACACCCTCTCCACTAACAATGTTAGTGCTTGTGACAGACGAGACACCTCTCCACTAACAATGTTAGAGCTTGTGACAGACGAGACACCCTCTCCACTAACAATCTTAGAGCTTGTGACAGACGAGACACCTCTCCACTAACAATGTTAGAGCTTGTGGCAGACGAGACACCTCTCCACTAACAATGTTAGAGCTTGTGACAGACGAGACACCTCTCCACTAACAATGTTAGTGCTTGTGACAGACGAGACACCCTCTCCACTAACAATGTTTGTGCTTGTGGCAGACGAGACACCCTCTCCATTAACAATGTTAGTGCTTGTGACAGACGAGACACCCTCTCCACTAACAATGTTAGAGCTTGTGACAGACGAGACACCCTCTCCACTAACAATGTTAGAGCTTGTGGCAGACGAGACACCCTCTCCACTAACAATGTTAGAGCTTGTGACAGACGAGACACCCTCTCCACTAACAATGTTAGTGCTTGTGGCAGACGAGACACCCTCTCCACTAACAATGTTAGAGCTTGTGACAGACGAGACACCCTCTCCACTAACAATGTTAGAGCTTGTGGCAGACGAGACACCCTCTCCACTAACAATGTTAGAGCTTGTGGCAGACGAGACACCTCTCCACTAACAATGTTAGAGCTTGTGACAGACGAGACACCCTCTCCACTAACAATGTTAGAGCTTGTGACAGACGAGACACCCTCTCCACTAACAATGTTAGAGCTTGTGGCAGACGAGACACCCTCTCCACTAACAATGTTAGAGCTTGTGGCAGACGAGACACCCTCTCCACTAACAATCTTAGAGCTTGTGACAGACGAGACACCCTCTCCACTAACAATGTTAGTGCTTGTGGCAGACGAGACACCTCTCCACTAACAATGTTAGAGCTTGTGACAGACGAGACACCCTCTCCACTAACAATGTTAGAGCTTGTGGCAGACGAGACACCCTCTCCACTAACAATGTTAGAGCTTGTGGCAGACGAGACACCCTCTCCACTAACAATGTTAGAGCTTGTGACAGACGAGACACCCTCTCCACTAACAATGTTAGAGCTTGTGGCAGACGAGACACCCTCTCCACTAACAATGTTAGTGCTTGTGACAGACGAGACACCCTCTCCACTAACAATGTTAGAGCTTGTGGCAGACGAGACACCCTCTCCACTAACAATGTTAGAGCTTGTGACAGACGAGACACCCTCTCCACTAACAATGTTAGAGCTTGTGACAGACGAGACACCCTCTCCACTAACAATGTTAGAGCTTGTGGCAGACGAGACACCCTCTCCACTAACAATGTTAGTGCTTGTGACAGACGAGACACCCTCTCCACTAACAATGTTAGAGCTTGTGGCAGACGAGACACCCTCTCCACTAACAATGTTAGAGCTTGTGACAGACGAGACACCCTCTCCACTAACAATGTTAGAGCTTGTGACAGACGAGACACCCTCTCCACTAACAATGTTAGAGCTTGTGACAGACGAGACACCCTCTCCACTAACAATGTTAGAGCTTGTGGCAGACGAGACACCCTCTCCACTAACAATGTTAGAGCTTGTGACAGACGAGACACCCTCTCCACTAACAATGTTA
This sequence comes from Cherax destructor, assembly GCA_009830355.1. NCBI lineage: Eukaryota > Metazoa > Arthropoda > Malacostraca > Decapoda > Parastacidae > Cherax > Cherax destructor. The sequence continues at coordinate 54,962 of WNWK01005307.1, forward strand.
GAGCTTGTGGCAGACGAGACACCCTCTCCACTAACAATGTTAGAGCTTGTGGCAGACGAGACACCCTCTCCACTAACAATGTTAGAGCTTGTGGCAGACGAGACACCCTCTCCACTAACAATGTTAGAGCTTGTGACAGACGAGACACCCTCTCCACTAACAATGTTAGAGCTTGTGACAGACGAGACACCCTCTCCACTAACAATGTTAGAGTTTGTGGCAGACGAGACACCCTCTCCACTAACAATGTTAGAGCTTGTGACAGACGAGACACCCTCTCCACTAACAATGTTAGAGTTTGTGGCAGACGAGACACCCTCTCCACTAACAATGTTAGTGCTTGTGGCAGACGAGACACCCTCTCCACTAACAATGTTAGAGCTTGTGACAGACGAGACACCCTCTCCACTAACAATGTTAGAGTTTGTGGCAGACGAGACACCCTCTCCACTAACAATGTTAGAGCTTGTGACAGACGAGACACCCTCTCCACTAACAATGTTAGAGCTTGTGACAGACGAGACACCCTCTCCACTAACAATGTTAGAGCTTGTGGCAGACGAGACACCCTCTCCACTAACAATGTTAGAGCTTGTGGCAGACGAGACACCCTCTCCACTAACAATGTTAGTGGATGTTAGGTACAAGGACACAAGCGCAACTAATGCGACACTGTGGCAACGTTTCGGTCTCCAGGATCTTTGTCAAGCCGTTACGGTAACAGTAAGAGCTTGATATAACTCCTGGAGAGCGATACGTTGCCACATTAGTTGCACTTGTGTCCTTTTATCTAAGATACTGTGGGTAATTCTAGCAACATTAGTACCATGAAAGTCATGTTAGAAACTTCCTAGTCTTGACACACACCGTCTTGTTGAATCAGTCTTTATAGACAACATTTTTAACACGAATCTTAGTTCCGGCATTGTTCAATATACGACTAATTTCTAACCTGATATTATTATTATTATTCATAATAATACTTGCGACTTTACCTTTCTCACCTTTCCTTGCTTCTTGTCTTGTTTATTGTCCTGACAGTTAGTGTTTTCTCTCCTTCACTAACTTACCAAGCACAAGGTAGTGGCCCCACTCCAGTGTTCCTCTTTCTCCTTCACTAACTTACCAAGCACAAGGTAGTGGCCCCACTCCAGTGTTCCTCTTTCTCCTTCACTAACTTACCAAGCACAAGGTAGTGGCCCCACTCCAGTGTTCCTCTTTCTCCTTCACTAACTTACCAAGCACAAGGTAGTGGCCCCACTCCAGTGTTCCTCTTTCTCCTTCACTAACTTACCAAGCACAAGTTAGTGGCCCCACTCCAGTGTTCCTCTTTTGTTTCTTTGAGCGCATCTTTGGGAGGTGTTAAGAGGGTGTGTTGCATGCACTAAGTGTGGCAGCGGAGTGCACCTTGCAATGATGCACTACCTTCATGCTGTGTAATGGTGAGTTTCACTCAGCATCCGACGCATCTCATACAAAACCTGCGACCGGCGAGTCATCTTCGCCAGCTGGAAGCACAGTGAGCCAGACCCAGCTGGAAGCACGGTGAACCAGACACAGCTGGAAGCACGGTGAGCCAGACCCAGCTGGAAGCACGGTGAGCCAGACCCAGCTGGAAGCACGGTGAGCCAGACCCAGCTGGAAGCACGATGAGCCAGACCCAGCTGGAAGCACGATGAGCCAGACCCAGCTGGAAGCACGGTGAACCAGACACAGCTGGAAGCACGGTGAGCCAGACCCAGCTGGAAGCACGGTGAGCCAGACCCAGCTGGAAGCACGGTGAGCCAGACCCAGCTGGAAGCACGGTGAGCCAGACCCAGCTGGAAGCACGATGAGCCAGACCCAGCTGGAAGCACGGTGAGCCAGACCCAGCTGGAAGCACGGTGAACCAGACACAGCTGGAAGCACGGTGAGCCAGACCCAGCTGGAAGCACGGTGAGCCAGACCCAGCTGGAAGCACTGTGAGCCAGACCCAGCTGGAAGCACGGTGAACCAGACACAGCTGGAAGCACGGTGAGCCAGACCCAGCTGGAAGCACGGTGAGCCAGACCCAGCTGGAAGCACTGTGAGCCAGACCCAGCTGGAAGCACGGTGAGCCAGACCCATCTAGTGGTAGGTTGACAACCTTGTCTGGTCAACCAGAGGAGAGTTGGTTGCCTGGGACAATTATCTTAATTATGGAACATTTTACCTACTCAGACACAGGACATAAAGAAGGAGCACTGCAGCAGGCCTACTGGCCCATGCTAAGTAGGTTCAGCTCATGTATTTGTTCTCTACGTATATATAATGAGAATTTACTTCTTTCTCTATTTTAAGGATTAAAGTAGTCTTGTCTGGTGGTGAACAAGTAGGGTACAGCCTTAATGACCCTCATATAATCATTAGACTTTAAATTCCCTTAACCAACAAACCTACTCAGACCCTCTCAGGCCATCAGCTGGGTCACACCATATTGACTACTTATTGTAACTGAGAAGTTTCACTCCTCTCCTCTCACATATATGATGTATCTTGTGTTTGACTTTAGTACATATTTGATGAATAAGACGTGTAATATTTAACATCTTATTGCTGAAACATTTACCCTGCACAACAGGCTTCTTCTGTCAAATTCAGGCGAATATAAAACTAGAGAGAGCAGAAGTAATTCTGAGGTGGTCAGTCTCTCAGCCTAAATAGTAGGCAGTCAGTTCCTCAACCTAGATAGTAGGGGGTCAGTCCCTCAGCCTAAATAATAGGCGGTCAGTCCCTCAGCCTAAATAATAGGCGGTCAGTCCCTCAACCTAAATAATAGGCGGTCAGTCCCTCAGCCTAAATAGGCGGTCAGTCCCTCAGCCTAGACAGTAGGGGGTCAGTCCCTCAGCCTAGACAGTAGGCGGTCAGTCCCTCAGCCTAGATAGTAGGGGGTCCGTCCCTCAGCCTAGATAGTAGGGGTGAGTCCCTCAGCCTAGATAGTAGGGGGTCAGTCCCTCAGCCTAGATAGTAGGGGGTCAGTCCCTCAGCCTAGATAGTAGGGGTCAGTCCCTCAGCCTAGATAGTAGGGGGTCAGTCCCTCAGCCTAGATAGTAGGGGTCAGTCCTCAGCTAGACAGTAGGCGGTCAGTCCCTCAGCCTAGATAGTAGGGGTCAGTCCCTCAGCCTAGATAGTAGGGGTCAGTCCTCAGCCTAGATAGTAGGGGTCAGTCCTCAGCCTAGATAGTAGGGGTCAGTCCCTCAGCCTAGACAGTAGGCGGTCAGTCCCTCAGCCTAGATAGTAGGGGTCAGTCCTCAGCCTAGATAGTAGGGGTCAGTCCTCAGCCTAGATAGTAGGGGTCAGTCCCTCAGCCTAGATAGTAGGGGTCAGTCCCTCAGCCTAGATAGTAGGGGGTCAGTCCCTCAGCCTAGATAGTAGGGGTCAGTCCCTCAGCCTAGATAGTAGGGGGTCAGTCCCTCAGCCTAGACAGTAGGCGGTCAGTCCCTCAGCCTAGATAGTAGGGGGTCAGTCCCTCAGCCTAGATAGTAGGGGTCAGTCCCTCAGCCTAGATAGTAGGGGTCAGTCCCTCAGCCTAGATAGTAGGGGTCAGTCCCTCAGCCTAGATAGTAGGGGTCAGTCCCTCAGCCTAGATAGTAGGGGGTCAGTTCCTCGTCAACATTGTATACCATCACTACCATGATATTTGCATACAGTATAAACGTATATATATATATATCTTCGATTCCCCAGAGGCTGCACGACCCGCTACGTGTTTAGCGCTTCCCAGAAGGTGAGTCTAGAGTGATAACCACAAAGTGTTAATCTGTTAGTTAACATCCAACATAGTTAATCAGGCTCCGGCAGTCAGGTAACCAAGGCTAATTAATCCCAGGCGGGTAATCCTCCAGAGGTAACCTCGGGGGGAGGGGAAAAGGGCTAGCAAGAAAATCCCCCCAATGGCATCCAATCACCCATGCTGGGATATTAGGCCGCCCTCACTCTCTCTTAAATCACTTTCCCAATCTTCTTCTCAGTGTTGTTCTTCACGCAAACTTTTACAACGGAGTTAGTAGCCAGCACCTGCACTAGGTAAACCCAAAGGGGTGCATATGGATAGTTATACATGGGTAAACCTAACAGGGTATACATGGGTAAAGGTGACGGGGTATACATGGGCGAGCCCAAGGGGCCATACAGGGGAATCCCCAGACGTCAGGGAGAAGCAATCAAGACAGTCACATGTATTTGTTAAACACTTAAAAGAAATGAAACCAAGAGAGAGAGAGAGAGAGAGAGAGAGAGAGAGAGAGAGAGAGAGAGAGAGAGAGAGAGAGAGAGAGAGAGACAGAGAGAGACAGACAGACAGACAGACAGACAGAGAGACAGAGAGAGAGTCATGAAGGAAACTCATAAACCATCTACCATCACCAGCAGTCTCCTCCCATTACCAGCAACCACCTACCATCACCAACAACCACTTACCATCACCAACAACCACCTACCATCACCAACAACCACCTACCATCACCAGCAACCACCTACCATCACCAACAACCACGTACCATCACCAACAACCACCTACCATCACCAACAACCACCTACCATCACCAGCAACCACCTACCATCACCAACAACCACCTACCATCACCAGCAACCACCTACCATCACCAACAACCACCTACCATCACCAACAACCACCTACCATCACCAACAACCACCTACCATCACCAGCAACCACCTACCATCACCAACAACCACCTACCATCACCAACAACCACTTACCATCACCAACAACCACCTACCATCACCAACAACCACCTACCATCACCATCAACCACCTACCATCACCAACAACCACCTACCATCACCAACAACCACTACCATCACCAACAACCACCTACCATCACCAACAACCACCTACCATCACCAACAACCACCTACCATCACCAACAACCACCTACCATCACCAACAACCACCTACCATCACCAACAACCTTACCATCACCAACAACCACCTACCATCACCAACAACCACCTACCATCACCAGCAACCACCTACCATCACCAACAACCACCTACCATCACCAACAACCACTTACCATCACCAACAACCACCTACCATCACCAACAACCACTTACCATCACCAACAACCACTTACCATCACCAACAACCACCTACCATCACCAACAACCACTTACCATCACCAACAACCACCTACCATCACCAACAACCACCTACCATCACCAACAACCACCTACCATCACCAACAACCACCTACCATCACCAACAACCACCTACCATCACCAACAACCACTTACCATCACCAACAACCACCTACCATCACCAACAACCACCTACCATCACCAACAACCACCTACCATCACCAACAACCACATACCATCACCAACAACCACCTACCATCACCAACAACCACCTACCATCACCAACAACCACTTACCATCACCAACAACCACCTACCATCACCAACAACCACCTACCATCACCAACAACCACCTACCATCACCAACAACCACTTACCATCACGAACAACCACCTACCATCACGAACAACCACCTACCATCACCAACAACCACTTACCATCACCAACAACCACTTACCATCACCAACAACCACTTACCATCACCAACAACCACCTACCATCACCAACAACCACTTACCATCACCAACAACCACCTACCATCACCAACAACCACCTACCATCCCCAACAACCACCTACCATCACCAGCAACCACCTACCATCACCAGCAACCACTTACCATCACCAACAACCACCTACCATCACCAGCAACCACTTACCATCACCAACAACCACCTACCATCGCCAACAACCACCTACCATCACCAGCAACCACTTACCATCACCAACAACCACCTACCATCACCAACAACCACTTACCATCACCAACAACCACCTACCATCACCAACAACCACCTACCATCACCAACAACCTTACCATCACCAACAACCACCTACCATCACCAACAACCACCTACCATCACCAACAACCCCCTACCATCACCAACAACCACCTACCATCACCAACAACCACCTACCATCACCAACAACCACTTACCATAAACACTACACCAACAACCACTTACCATCACCAACAACCACCTACCATCACCAACAACCACCTACCATCACCAACAACCACCTACCATCACCAACAACCACCTACCATCACCAACAACCACTTACCATCACCAACAACCACCTACCATCACCAACAACCACCTACCATCACCAACAACCACCTACCATCACCAACAACCACCTACCATCACCAACAACCACCTACCATCACCAACAACCACTTACCATCACCAACAACCACCTACCATCACCAACAACCACCTACCATCACCAACACCACCTACCATCACCAACAACCACCTACCATCACCAACAACCACCTACCATACCAGCAACCACTTACCATCACCAACAACCACTTCCATCACCAACAACCACCTACCATCACCAGCAACCACTACCATCACGAACAACCACTTACCATCACAACAACCACTTCCATCCCACAATTCAACAACCACTTACCATAAAAACCACTTACCATCACCAAAACCACTTACATCACCAACAACCACCTACCATCACCAACAACCACCTACCATCACCAACAACCACCTACCATCACCAACAACCACCTACCATCACCAACAACCACCTACCATCACCAACAACCACCTACCATCACCAACAACCACTTACCATCACCAACAACCACTTACCATCACCAACAACCACCTACCATCACCAACAACCACTTACCATCACCAACAACCACTTACCATCACAACAACCTACCATCACCAACAACCACTACCATCACAACAACCACTTACCATCACCAACAACCACTTACCATCACCAACAACCACTTACCATCACCAACAACCACCTACCATCACCAACAACCACCTACCATCACAACAACCACTTACCATCACAACAACCACTTACCATCACCAACAACCACTTACCATCACCAACAACCACTACCATCACCAACAACCACCTACCATCACCAACAAACCTACCATCACCACAACCACTTACCATCACCAACAACCACTTACCATCACCAACAACCACCTACATCACCAACAACCACTCTACCATCACCAACAACCACTACCATCACCAACAACCACCTACCATCACCAACAACCACTTACCATCACAACAACCACTTACCATCACCAACAACCACTACCATCACCAACAACCACCTACCATCAACAACCACTACCATCACAACAACCTACCATCACCAACAACCACTTACCATCACCAACAACCACCTACCATCACCAACAACCACTACCATCACCAACAACCACCTACCATCACCAACAACCACCTACCATCACCAACAACCACTACCATCACCAACAACCACCTACCATCACCAACAACCACTCACCATCACCAACAACCACCTACCATCACCAACAACCACTACCATCACCAACAACCACCTACCATCACCAACAACCACTTACCATCACAACAACCACTACCATCACCAACAACCACTACCATCACCAACAACCACTTACCATCACCAACAACCACCTACCATCACCAACAACCACTTACCATCACAACAACCTTACCATCACCAACAACCACCTACCATCACCAACAACCACTACCATCACCAACAACCCTACCATCACCAACAACCCTACCATCACCACACAACCCTACCATCACCAACAACCACCTACCATCACCAACAACCACCTACCATCAACAACCACTTACCATCACCAACAACCACTTACCATCACCAACAACCACCTACCATCACCAAAAACCACCTACCATCACCAACAACCACTACCATCACCAACAACCACTACCATCACCAACAACCACTTACCATCACCAACAACCACTTACCATCACCAACAACCACTTACCATCACCAACAACCACTTACCATCACCAACAACCACCTACCATCACCAACAACCACCTACCATCACCAACAACCACCTACCATCACCAACAACCACCTACCATCACCAACAACCACCTACCATCACCAACAACCACTTACCATCACCAACAACCACCTACCATCACCAACAACCACCTACCATCACCAACAACCACCTACCATCACCAACAACCACCTACCATCACCAACAACCACTACCATCACCAACAACCACCTACCATCACCAACAACCACTACCATCACCAACAACCACCTACCATCACCAACAACCACTTACCATCACCAGCAACCACTACCATCACCAACAACCACCTACCATCACCAACAACCACCTACCATCACCAACAACCACCTACCATCACAACACACTACCATCACCAACAACCTTACCATCACCAACAACCACCTACCATCACCAACAACCACCTACCATCACCAACAACCACCTACCATCACCAACAACCACCTACCATCACCAACAACCACCTACCATCACCAACAACCACCTACCATCACCAACAACCACCTACCATCACCAACAACCACCTACCATCACCAACAACCACTACCATCACCATCAACCACCTACCATCACCAACAACCACCTACCATCACCAACAACCACCTACCATCACCAGCAACCACTTACCATCACCAACAACCACCTACCATCACCAACAACCACCTACCATCACCAACAACCACTTACCATCACCAACAACCACTACCAACAACCACTACCATCACCAACAACCACTACCATCACCAACAACCACCTACCATCACCAACAACCACTTACCATCACCAACAACCACCTACCATCACCAACAACCACTACCATCACCAACAACCACTACCATACCAACACCACCATCACCAACAACCACCTACCATCACCACAACCACTACCATCACAACACCACCTACCATCACCAACAACCACCTACCATCACCAACAACCTACCATCACCAACAACCATTACACCAACAACCACCTACCATCACCAACAACCACTTACCATCACCAACAACCACTTACCATCACCAACAACCACCTACCATCACCAACAACCACCTACCATCACCAACAACCACCTACCATCACCAACAACCACCTACCATCACCAACAACCTTACCATCACCAACAACCACATACCATCACCAACAACCACCTACCATCACCAACAACCACTCTACCATCACCAACAACCACCTACCATCACCAACAACCACCTACCATCACCAACAACCACTTACCATCACCAACAAACCTACCATCACCACAACCACTACCATCACCAACACCACTACATCACCAACAACCTACCATCACCAACAACCACCTACCATCACCAACAACCACTTACCATCACCAACAACCACCTACCATCACCAACAACCACTTACCATCACCAACAACCACCTACCATCACCAACAACCACCTACCATCACCAACAACCACCTACCATCACCAGCAACCACTTACCATCACCAACAACCACCTACCATCACCAACAACCACCTACCATCACCAGCAACCACTTACCATCACCAACAACCACCTACCATCACCAACAACCACCTACCATCACCAACAACCACCTACCATCACCAACAACCACCTACCATCACCAGCAACCACTTACCATCACCAACAACCACCTACCATCACCAGCAACCACCTACCATCACCAACAACCACCTACCATCACCAACAACCACCTACCATCACCAACAACCACTTACCATCACCAGCAACCACTTACCATCACCAACAACCACCTACCATCACCAACAACCACCTACCATCACCAACAACCACCTACCATCACCAGCAACCACTTACCATCACCAACAACCACCTACCATCACCAACAGGTTCCACCTCCCCTCCGTCTCTCCTGGTCACACCAACTCAATCAAGTCTAACACTGACTTATTTCTCATCAGAAGATACATTCTCTAGTTATTTCAGAGAAAACAATAATAAAAGTGTCACATTATCACTTACACAACCAAAAATGAAAGTGAATCTTCCATAGAGGACAACAAGTCACTATTAAGTAGGGATCTTAAATGAAATGGTTATAATCATAACCATAATTTTTAAACGGGTGGGCAGGTCAGCCAGTGGAAGGCTTCGGTCAGATGACCAAAAGTTCCAGCTGTGAGTCATCATATGACTAAGACCCGCGTCAGGAAACACTTGTCCTGTTTGCAGACAAATCTTACCTAACTTAACCTACCAGTAAAGTTTCAAGCTGACCAGAAGAGGCATTCTTCAGTTATTGCACAGAATCTACCAAAATTAGTGCCCACACTGCCCTACTATGCCCATGAAACGCTTCATAGTAAGTTTATTCAGGTATACAGTTTATCATACATAGCAGCATATGTGTAGAGAACCCTCCAGGATAACCATACATAGCAGCATATGTGTAGAGAACCCTCCAGGATAACCCAAAAAAGTCACTCAAAGTCACTTATTTCATGCTGTGAATCAGCCATTAAAGATTCATTTTAATCTGGAGAAAACGCTAAACCAGAGTGAGTCATATAGCACCTGTGAAATGGCAGGCATTCAGATTTGTCCAAGTAACGGGAAGATAAGTACCAGTACCAGGTCATGTATCACCCTGGGTCTTTAAGTGCCAGTACCAGGTGAGGTATCACCCTGGGTCTTTAAGTACCAGTACCAGGTGATGTATCACCCTGGGTCTTTAAGTAACAGTACCAGGTGAGGTATCACCCTGGGTCTTTAAGTACCAGTACCAGGTGATGTATCACCCTGGGTCTTTAAGTACCAGTACCAGGTGATGTATCACCCTGGGTCTTTAACTAGCAACACCAGGTGAGGTATCACCCTGAGTCTTTAAGTACCAGTACCAGGTGAGGTATCACCCTGGGTCTTTAACTAGCAACACCAGGTGAGGTATCACCCCGAGTCTTTAAGTACCAGTACCAGGTGATGTATCACCCTGGGTCTTTAACTAGCAACACCAGGTGAGGTATCACCCCGAGTCTTTAAGTACCAGTACCAGGTGAGGTATCACCCTGGGTCTTTAAAGAATATGCTTAGGAAATAGTTTGACCTCTTCAAATTATCTTCAAAACTTTGCTCTATATGAGAGAGAGAGAGAGAGAGAGAGAGAGAGAGAGAGAGAGAGAGAGAGAGAGAGAGAGGAGAGAGAGAGAGAGAGAGGAAACTTAGGAACAAATAATGCAATGGTTAAAGAGGAGAGACCGAGGAGATTGGCACACCCCCCTCCCTCCCCCTAACACCACCACCACCACTACAGAAATCCCCCCCCCTACCACAAGTCTATCTCTTTACTTCTCCACTGGCCAATAACAGCACCACCACCACCACTACAGAAATCTCCCATTACCACAAGTCTCTCTATTTCTCCACTGGCCAATAACAGCACCACCACAACAGAAATCTCCCCCTACCACAAGTCTCTTTACTTCTCCACTGGCCAATAACAGAACCACCACCACCACCACTATAGAAATCCCCCACCTACCACAATTCTCTTTACTTCTCCACTCGCCAATAACAGAACCACCACCACCACCACTATAGAAATCCCCCACCTACAACAAGTCTCTTTACTTCTCCACTGGCCAATAACAGAACCACCACCACCACCACTATAGAAATCCCCCACCTACCACAATTCTCTTTACTTCTCCACTCGCCAATAACAGAACCACCACCACCACCATTATAGAAATCCCCCACCTACCACAATTCTCTTTACTTCTCCACTGGCCAATAACAGAACCACCACCACCACGACCACTATAGAAATCCCCCCACCTACCACAATTCTCTTTACTTCTCCACTGGCCAATAACAGAACCACCACCACCACGACCACTATAGAAATCCCCCAACTACCACAATTCTCTTTACTTCTCCACTGGCCAATAACAGAACCACCACCACCACCACTATAGAAATCCCCCACCTACCACAATTCTCTTTACTTCTCCACTGGCCAATAACAGCACCACTACCAATAACATGAACACACATAACAATAACATCAACAACTACAACAGAAAGAACAATTGCAGCAGCTGTAACAGCAACAGCAGCAGCACCATCAAGGGCAGTGACAATTTCGGCTACGGTTTCAGTAGCATCAGCAAGCACCCCATTACAGCAGTCTATCCCCAGCATCAGCAAGCACCCCATTACAGCAGTCTATCCCCAGCATCAGCAAGCACCCCATTACAGCAGTCTATCCCCAGCATCAGCAAGCACCCCATTACAGCAGTCTATCCCCAGCATCAGCAAGCACCCCATTACAGCAGTCTATCCCCAGCATCAGCAACCACCCCATTACAGCAGTCTATCCCCAGCATCAGCGACCACCCCATTACAGCAGTCTATCCCCAGCATCAGCAAGCACCCCATTACAGCAGTCTATCCCAGCATCAGCGACCACCCCATTACAGCAGTCTATCCCCAGCATCAGCAAGCACCCCATTACAGCAGTCTATCCCCAGCATCAGCAAGCACCCCATTACAGCAGTCTATCCCCAGCATCAGCAAGCACCCCATTACAGCAGTCTATCCCCAGCATCAGCAAGCACCCCATTACAGCAGTCTATCCCAGCATCAGCAAGCACCCCATTACAGCAGTCTATCCCCAGCATCAGCAAGCACCCCATTACAGCAGTCTATCCCCAGCATCAGCAACCACCCCATTACAGCAGTCTATCCCCAGCATCAGCGACCACCCATTACAGCAGTCTATCCCCAGCATCAGCAAGCACCCCATTACAGCAGTCTATCCCCAGCATCAGCAAGCACCCCATTACAGCAGTCTATCCCCAGCATCAGCGACCACCCCATTACAGCAGTCTATCCCAGCATCAGCAAGCACCCCATTACAGCAGTCTATCCCCAGCATCAGCGACCACCCCATTACAGCAGTCTATCCCCAGCATCAGCGACCACCCCATTACAGCAGTCTATCCCCAGCATCAGCAACCACCCCATTACAGCAGTCTATCCCCAGCATCAGCAACCACCCCATTACAGCAGTCTATCCCCAGCATCAGCAAGCACCCCATTACAGCAGTCTATCCCCAGCATCAGCGACCACCCAATTACAGCAGTCTATCCCCAGCATCAGCAAGCACCCCATTACAGCAGTCTATCCCCAGCATCAGCGACCACCCCATTACAGCAGTCTATCCCAGCATCAGCAAGCACCCCATTACAGCAGTCTATCCCCAGCATCAGCGACCACCCCATTACAGCAGTCTATCCCCAGCATCAGCAAGCACCCCATTACAGCAGTCTATCCCCAGCATCAGCAAGCACCCCATTACAGCAGTCTATCCCCAGCATCAGCAAGCACCCCATTACAGCAGTCTATCCCCAGCATCAGCAAGCACCCCATTACAGCAGTCTATCCCCAGCATCAGCAAGCACCCCATTACAGCAGTCTATCCCCAGCATCAGCAAGCACCCCATTACAGCAGTCTATCCCCAGCATCAGCAAGCACCCCATTACAGCAGTCTATCCCCAGCATCAGCGACCACCCCATTACAGCAGTCTATCCCCAGCATCAGCAAGCACCCCATTACAGCAGTCTATCCCCAGCATCAGCGACCACCCCATTACAGCAGTCTATCCCCAGCATCAGCAAGCACCCCATTACAGCAGTCTATCCCCAGCATCAGCAAGCACCCCATTACAGCAGTCTATCCCAGCATCAGCAACCACCCCATTACAGCAGTCTATCCCCAGCATCAGCAAGCACCCCATTACAGCAGTCTATCCCCAGCATCAGCAAGCACCCCATTACAGCAGTCTATCCCCAGCATCAGCAAGCACCCCATTACAGCAGTCTATCCCCAGCATCAGCAAGCACCCCATTACAGCAGTCTATCCCCAGGGTCCGTGTTACCCCACCAAGTTGTTCCCTACACTCTACTCTCTTCTAGTAGTTAGCACACTTGCTGTGCTGAGTACTCTTGCTGTGGCAAGTACTCTTTTTGTGGCGAGTCTTCTTGGTGTGGTGAGTACTCTTGCTGTGGCAAGTACTCTTGTTGTGGCGAGTCTTCTTGGTGTGGTGAGTACTCTTGCTGTGGCAAGTACTCTTGTTGTGGCGAGTCTTCTTGGTGTGGTGAGTACTCTTGCTGTGGTGAGTACTCTTGTTGTGGTGAGTACTCTTGTTGTGGCAAGTACTCTTGTTGTGGCGAGTCTTCTCGCTGTGGTGAGTACTCTTGTTGTGGCGAGTCTTCTCGCTGTGGTGAGTACTCTTGTTGTGGCGAGTCTTCTCGCTGTGGTGAGTACTCTTGTTGTGGCGAGTCTTCTTGGTGTGGTGAGTACTCTTGCTGTGGCAAGTACTCTTGTTGTGGCGAGTCTTCTTGTTGTGGTGAGTACTCTTGTTGTGGTGAGTACTCTTGTTGTGGCGAGTCTTCTTGTTGTGGTGAGTACTCTTGTTGTGGTGAGTACTCTTGTTGTGGTGAGTACTCTTGGTGTGGCAAGTACTCTTGCTGTGGTGAGTACTCTTGTTGTGGTGAGTACTCTTGTTGTGGCAAGTCATCTTGTTGTGGTGAGTACTCTTGCTGTGGTGAGTACTCTTGGTGTGGTGAGTACTCTTGGTGTGGTGAGTACTCTTGGTGTGGTGAGTACTCTTGTTGTGGCAAGTACTCTTGTTGTGGCAAGTCATCTTGGTGTGGTGAGTACTCTTGTTGTGGTGAGTACTCTTGGTGTGGTGAGTACTCTTGGTGTGGTGAGTACTCTTGTTGTGGCAAGTACTCTTGTTGTGGCAAGTCATCTTGGTGTGGTGAGTACTCTTGTTGTGGTGAGTACTCTTGCTGTGGTGAGTACTCTTGGTGTGGTGAGTACTCTTGGTGTGGTGAGTACTCTTGCTGTGGTGAGTACTCTTGTTGTGGCAAGTACTCTTGTTGTGGCAAGTCATCTTGGTGTGGTGAGTACTCTTGTTGTGGTGAGTACTCTTGCTGTGGTGAGTACTCTTGGTGTGGTGAGTACTCTTGCTGTGGTGAGTACTCTTGGTGTGGTGAGTACTCTTGGTGTGGTGAGTACTCTTGCTGTGGTGAGTACTCTCGAGTGCAGTTGTACCAGTGTTGTTCATGTCTAGGACAATAACACAAGTGCGTCAACCTCACCATAACACAAGAGTTCCACTCTGAGAAGATCCTCATTTGTAGTGCAATAAAACAAGTGTAACGTGTTACTTGGTCTAGTACTTCCATTATAAACAAGTGTAACGTGTTGCTTGGTCTAGTACTTCCATTATAAACAACAAGTGTAACGTGTTGCTTGGTCTAGTACTTCCATTATAAACAAGTGTAACGTGTTGCTTGGTCTAGTACTTCCATTATAAACAACAAGTGTAACGTGTTACTTGGTCTAGTACTTCCATTATAAACAAGTGTAATGTGTTACTTGGTCTAGTACTTCCATTATAAACAACAAGTGTAACGTGTTACTTGGTCTAGTACTTCCATTATAAACAAGTTTAACGTGTTACTTGTTCTAGTACTTCCATTATAAACAACAAGTGTAACGTGTTGCTTGGTCTAGTACTTCCATTATAAACAACAAGTGTAACGTGTTACTTGGTCTAGTACTTCCATTATAAACAAGTGTAACGTGTTGCTTGGTCTAGTACTTCCATTATAAACAACAAGTGTAACGTGTTACTTGGTCTAGTACTTCCATTATAAACAAGTTTAACGTGTTACTTGGTCTAGTACTTCCATTATAAACAACAAGTGTAACGTGTTGCTTGGTCTAGTACTTCCATTATAAACAACAAGTGTAACGTGTTACTTGGTCTAGTACTTCCATTATAAACAAGTGTAACGTGTTGCTTGGTCTAGTACTTCCATTATAAACAACAAGTGTAACGTGTTACTTGGTCTAGTACTTCCATTATAAACAAGTGTAACGTGTTACTTGGTCTAGTACTTCCATTATAAACAACAAGTGTAACGTGTTGCTTGGTCTAGTACTTCCATTATAAACACAATACTTTACTCCTTACAACAATTTTATTGTTCATGGGAACTAAACTGTTCACATGAACTTTTGGCCCATACTTTCAAGATTTCTCAAGTTTCAAGATTTAAGACCTTTTTTTTTAAAGTCCCACCGAAATGAAACAAAGAAAAACAAGGAGACAATCAATTTGTAAAGACAATTGTTATTTTGTATTTTACAGATAAAGATTTATACAGTTACAGAGTTAAAGATATAATCCATTACTTGGCATAGATTTAGTGTCCATTATCTATCTCAGGATAATGAGGCCATACAAGTGGCGAACATGTCACATTATCCCACCTGTGATCACTACACCTGTGATCCCCCCTTGTGATCACCACCACTACACCTATGATCCCCACTTGTGATCCCCACCACTACACCTGTGATCCCCCCTTGTGATCACCACCACTACACCTGTGATCCCCACTTGTGATCCCCACCACTACACCTGTGATCCCCCCTTGTGATCACCACCACTACACCTGTGATCCCCACTTGTGATCACCACCACTACACCTGTGATCCCCCCTTGTGATCACCACCACTACACCTGTGATCCCCACTTGTGATCCCCACCACTACACCTGTGATCCCCCCTTGTGATCACCACCACTACACCTGTGATCCCCACTTGTGATCCCCACCACTACACCTGTGATCCCCCCTTGTGATCACCACCACTACACCTGTGATCCCCACTTGTGATCACCACCACTACACCTGTGATCCCCACTTGTGATCACCACCACTACACCTGTGATCCCCCCTTGTGATCACCACCACTACACCTGTGATCCCCCCTTGTGATCACCACCACTACACCTATGATCCCCACTTGTGATCCCCACCACTACACCTGTGATCCCCCCTTGTGATCACCACCACTACACCTGTGATCCCCCCTTGTGATCACCACCACTACACCTGTGATCCCCACTTGTGATCACCACCACTACACCTGTGATCCCCACTTGTGATCACCACCACTACACCTGTGATCCCCGATCACCACCACTACACCTGTAATCCCCACTTGTGATCACCACCACTACACCTGTGATCCCCACTTGTGATCACCACCACTACACCTGTGATCACCACTTGTGATCACCACCACTACACCTGTGATCACCACTTGTGATCACCACCACTACACCTGTGATCACCACTTGTGATCACCACCACTACACCTGTGATCACCACTTGTGATCACCACCACTACACCTGTGATCACCACTTGTGATCCCCACCACTACACCTGTGATCCCCCCTTGTGATCACCACCACTACACCTGTGATCCCCACTTGTGATCCCCACCACTACACCTGTGATCCCCCCTTGTGATCACCACCACTACACCTGTGATCCCCACTTGTGATCACCACCACTACACCTGTGATCCCCACTTGTGATCACCACCACTACACCTGTGATCCCCCCTTGTGATCACCACCACTACACCTGTGATCCCCCCTTGTGATCACCACCACTACACCTATGATCCCCACTTGTGATCCCCACCACTACACCTGTGATCCCCCCTTGTGATCACCACCACTACACCTGTGATCCCCGATCACCACCACTACACCTGTAATCCCCACTTGTGATCACCACCACTACACCTGTGATCCCCACTTGTGATCACCACCACTACACCTGTGATCACCACTTGTGATCACCACCACTACACCTGTGATCACCACTTGTGATCACCACCACTACACCTGTGATCACCACTTGTGATCACCACCACTCACCTGTGATCACCACTTGTGATCCCCACCACTACACCTGTGATCCCCTTGTGATCACCACCACACCTGTGATCCTGTGATCCACCCCTACACCTGGTCCTTGTGATCACCACCACTACACCTGTGATCCCCACTTGTGATCACCACCACTACACCTGTGATCCCACTTGTGATCACCACCACTACACCTGTGATCCCCACTTGTGATCACCACCACTACACCTGTGATCCCCCTTGTGATCACCACCACTACACCTTGATCCCCACTTGTGATCCCACCACTACACCTGTGATCCCCCTTGTGATCACCACCACTACACCTGTGATCCCCTTGTGATCACCACCACTACACCTGTGATCCCCACTTGTGATCACCACCACTACACCTGTGATCCCCACTTGTGATCACCACCACTACACCTGTGATCCCACTTGTGATCACCACCACTACACCTGTGATCCCACTTGTGATCACCACCACTACACCTGTGATCCCCACTGTGATCACCACCACTACACCTGTGATCCCACTTGTGATCACCACCACTACACCTGTGATCACCACTTGTGATCACCACCACTACACCTGTGATCACCACTTGTGATCACCACCACTACACCTGTGATCACCACTTGTGATCAACCACCACCTGTATCACCACTTGTGATCACCACCACTACACCTGTGATCACCACTTGTGATCACCACCACTCACCTGTGATCACCACTTGTGATCACCACCACTCACCTGTGATCACCACTTGTGATCACCACCACTACACCTGTGATCACCACTTGTGATCACCACCACTACACCTGTGATCACCACTTGTGATCACCACCACTACACCTGTGATCACCACTTGTGATCACCACCACTACACCTGTGATCACCACTTGTGATCACCACCACTACACCTGTGATCACCACTTGTGATCACCACACACAACATGAACACCTGAGTCACCATGTACCAGCACTCAGCACAGAAGAAAACTGTATAACACCACTTGTACACACCTGCTATCTCAGATGTTAATCACATGAGTGTATAACACCACTTTGTACACACCTGCACTCAGATGTTTAATGCACAGAGTGTATAACACCACTTGTACACACCTGCTATCTCAGATGTTTAATGCACATGAGTGTATAACACCACTTTGTACACACCTGCTATCTCAGATGTTTAATGCACATGAGTGTATAACACCACTTTGTACACACCTGCTATCTCAGATGTTTAATGCACATGAGTGTATAACACCACTTTGTACACACCTGCTATCTCAGATGTTTAATGCACATGAGTGTATAACACCACTTTGTACACACCTGCTATCTCAGATGTTTAATGCACATGAGTGTATAACACCACTTTGTACACACCTGCTATCTCAGATGTTCAATGCAGGTGTGGGGTTGTAACACACATACAGACATGACCCTAGAAGACGAAATGTAGCGTCTAATGTAAGTTGTGTCAACTGTGTAAAGGAGATAACCAAGCAGAAGGTCCTGGACCAACTAAGTGGGTGGGTGACCCAGACACAACATTAAGCATCCCGAGCAAGACCGTGTCTGCCTTGAGTGAGACCGCAGACCGTGCCTGCCTTGAGTGAGACCGCAGACCGTGCCTGCCTCGAGTGAGACCGTAGACCGTGCCTGCCTTGAGTGAGACCGTAGACCGTGCCTGCCACGAGTGAGACCGTAGACCGTGCCTGCCTTGAGTGAGACCGCAGACCGTGCCTGCCTTGAGTGAGACCGCAGACCGTGTCTGCCTTGAGTGAGACCGCAGACCGTGCCTGCCTTGAGTGAGACCGCAGACCGTGCCTGCCTCGAGTGAGACCGTAGACCGTGCCTGCCTCGAGTGAGACCGTAGACCGTGCCTGCCTTGAGTGAGACCGCAGACCATGCCTGCCTCGAGTGAGACCGTAGACCGTGCCTGCCTCGAGTGAGACCGTAGACCGTGCCTGCCTTGAGTGAGACCGCAGACCGTGCCTGCCTTGAGTGAGACCGCAGACCGTGCCTGCCTCGAGGTGAGACCGTAGACCGTGCCTGCCTTGAGTGAGACCGTAGACCGTGCCTGCCTTGAGTGAGACCGTAGACCGTGCCTGCCTTGAGTGAGACCGCAGACCGTGCCTGCCTTGAGTGAGACCGCAGACCGTGTCTGCCTTGAGTGAGACCGCAGACCGTGCCTGCCTTGAGTGAGACCGCAGACCGTGCCTGCCTCGAGTGAGACCGTAGACCGTGCCTGCCTCGAGTGAGACCGTAGACCGTGCCTGCCTTGAGTGAGACCGCAGACCGTGCCTGCCTCGAGTGAGACCGTAGACCGTGCCTGCCTCGAGTGAGACCGTAGAGCGTGCCTGCCTTGAGTGAGACCGCAGACCGTGCCTGCCTTGAGTGAGACCGCAGACCGTGCCTGCCTCGAGTGAGACCGTAGACCGTGCCTGCCTTGAGTGAGACCGTAGACCGTGCCTGCCTTGAGTGAGACCGTAGACCGTGCCTGCCTTGAGTGAGACCGCAGACCGTGCCTGCCTCGAGTGAGACCGTAGACCGTGCCTGCCTTGAGTGAGACCGTAGACCGTGTCTGCCTTGAGTGAGACCGCAGACCGTGCCTGCCTCGAGTGAGACCGTAGACCGTGCCTGCCTCGAGTGAGACCGTAGACCGTGCCTGCCTTGAGTGAGACCGCAGACCGTGCCTGCCTCGAGTGAGACCGTAGACCGTGCCTGCCTCGAGTGAGACCGTAGACCGTGCCTGCCTTGAGTGAGACCGCAGACCGTGCCTGCCTTGAGTGAGACCGCAGACCGTGCCTGCCTCGAGTGAGACCGTAGACCGTGCCTGCCTTGAGTGAGACCGTAGACCGTGCCTGCCTGGAGTGATACCTCAGACCGTGCCTGCCTTGAGTGAGACCGCAGACCGTGCCTGCCTTGAGTGAGACCGCAGACCGTGCCTGCCTCGAGTGAGACCGTAGACCGTGCCTGCCTTGAGTGAGACCGTAGACCGTGCCTGCCTTGAGTGAGACCGCAGACCGTGCCTGCCTCGAGTGAGACCGTAGACCGTGCCTGCCTCGAGTGAGACCGTAGACCGTGCCTGCCTTGAGTGAGACCGCAGACCGTGCCTGCCTCGAGTGAGACCGTAGACCGTGCCTGCCTCGAGTGAGACCGTAGACCGTGCCTGCCTTGAGTGAGACCGCAGACCGTGCCTGCCTTGAGTGAGACCGCAGACCGTGCCTGCCTCGAGTGAGACCGTAGACCGTGCCTGCCTCGAGTGAGACCGTAGACCGTGCCTGCCTTGAGTGAGACCGCAGACCGTGCCTGCCTTGAGTGAGACCGCAGACCGTGCCTGCCTTGAGTGAGACCGCAGACCGTGCCTGCCTCGAGTGAGACCGTAGACCGTGCCTGCCTCGAGTGAGACCGTAGACCGTGCCTGCCTTGAGTGAGACCGCAGACCGTGCCTGCCTCGAGTGAGACCGTAGACCGTGCCTGCCTCGAGTGAGACCGTAGACCGTGCCTGCCTTGAGTGAGACCGCAGACCGTGCCTGCCTTGAGTGAGACCGCAGACCGTGCCTGCCTCGAGTGAGACCGTAGACCGTGCCTGCCTTGAGTGAGACCGTAGACCGTGCCTGCCTTGAGTGAGACCGTAGACCGTGCCTGCCTTGAGTGAGACCGCAGACCGTGCCTGCCTCGAGTGAGACCGTAGACCGTGCCTGCCTTGAGTGAGACCGTAGACCGTGCCTGCCTTGAGTGAGACCGCAGACCGTGCCTGCCTCGAGTGAGACCGTAGACCGTGCCTGCCTCGAGTGAGACCGTAGACCGTGCCTGCCTTGAGTGAGACCGCAGACCGTGCCTGCCTCGAGTGAGACCGTAGACCGTGCCTGCCTCGAGTGAGACCGTAGACCGTGCCTGCCTTGAGTGAGACCGCAGACCGTGCCTGCCTTGAGTGAGACCGCAGACCGTGCCTGCCTCGAGTGAGACCGTAGACCGTGCCTGCCTTGAGTGAGACCGTAGACCGTGCCTGCCTTGAGTGAGACCGCAGACCGTGCCTGCCTCGAGTGAGACCGTAGACCGTGCCTGCCTTGAGTGAGACCGTAGACCGTGCTGCCTTGAGTGAGACCGTAGACCGTGCCTGCCTCGAGTGAGACCGTAGACCGTGCCTGCCTCGAGTGAGACCGTAGACCGTGTCTGCCTTGAGTGAGACCGTAGACCGTGCCTGCCTGGAGTGAGACCGTAGACCGTGTCTGCCTGGAGTGAGACCGTAGACCGTGTCTGCCTCGAGTGAGACCGTAGACCGTGCCTGCCTGGAGTGAGACCGTAGACCGTGTCTGCCTCGAGTGAGACCGTAGACCGTGTCTGCCTTGAGTGAGACCGTAGACCGTGTCTGCCTTGAGTGAGACCGTAGACCGTGCCTGCCTCGAGTGAGACCGTAGACCGTGCCTGCCTCGAGTGAGACCGTAGACCGTGTCTGCCTTGAGTGAGACCGTAGACCGTGCCTGCCTGGAGTGAGATCGTAGACCGTGCCTGCCTTGAGTGAGACCATAGAAAGTGTCTGCCTTGAGTGAGACCGTAGACCGTGTCTGCCTTGAGTGAGACCGTAGACCGTGCATGCCTGGAGTGAGACCGTAGACCGTGCCTGCCTTTAGTGAGACCGTAGACCGTGTCTGCCTTGAGTGAGACCGTAGACCGTGCCTGCCTCGAGTGAGACCGTAGACCGTGTCTGCCTTGAGTGAGACCGTAGACCGTGTCTGCCTTGAGTGAGACCGTAGACAGTGTCTGCCTCGAGTGAGACCGTAGACCGTGCATGCCTGGAGTGAGACCGTAGACCGTGCCTGCCTCGAGTGAGACCGTAGACCGTGTCTGCCTTGAGTGAGACCGTAGACCGTGTCTGCCTTGAGTGAGACCGTAGACAGTGTCTGCCTCGAGTGAGACCGTAGACCGTGTCTGCCTGGAGTGAGACCGTAGACCGTGTCTGCCTTGAGTGAGACCGTAGACAGTGTCTGCCTCGAGTGAGACCGTAGACCGTGTCTGCCTCGAGTGAGACCGTAGACCGTGCCTGCCTTGAGTGAGACCGTAGACCGTGTCTGCCTTGAGTGAGACCGTAGACCGTGCCTGCCTTGAGTGAGACCGTAGACCGTGTCTGCCTTGAGTGAGACCGTAGACCGTGCCTGCCTTGAGTGAGACCGTAGACCGTGTCTGCCTTGAGTGAGACCGTAGACCGTGTCTGCCTTGAGTGAGACCGTAGACCGTGCCTGCCTTGAGTGAGACCGTAGACCGTGTCTGCCTTGAGTGAGACCGTAGACCGTGTCTGCCTTGAGTGAGACCGTAGACTGTGCCTGCCTTGAGTGAGACCGTAGACCGTGTCTGCCTTGAGTGAGACCGTAGACCGTGTCTGCCTTGAGTGAGACCGTAGACCGTGTCTGCCTTGAGTGAGACCGTAGACCGTGCCTGCCTTCAGTGAGACCGTAGACCGTGACTGCCTTGAGTGAGACCGTAGACAGTGTCTGCCTTAAGTGAGACCGTAGACCGTGCCTGCCTTGAGTGAGACCGTAGACCGTGCCTGCCTTGAGTGAGACCGTAGACAGTGTCTGCCTCGAATATTCCCACACAAATTTAGAACTTAATGACGTTACACTGTACACATCCTAACCTAATATATATATATATATATATATATATATATATATATATATATATATATATATATATATATATATATATATATATATATAACACCTGTATAAATAGTATTTATATAATTTGTCATTATAGAATGGTATAGAAGAGTAGAGAAAGTGTGTAGTTGAACAGCATACTACATAGTGTACTGTGCTCATGTAACTGTACTATACCTGTGTCTGGGTTTCAGGGTTCTTTATCAGCTTGGGGCTAGGCTTTGCTATCGACTCCCTGGTCAACCAAGGTATTACTGTTGGCCACCGCTGGCCCACACATCCATCACAGCCTAGTTGATCTGACACCTGGCGGGAGGTAGTGGTCCAGTTACCCGTGGAACACTTCTGCTCTGGCAATATTGCTGGTAGCAGGTTGAAGAGCCTTGGTCCACACATGTTAATACAATGTTCTCCACGGCTCTCCTATGTTTTGTTGGGTTTAATTTCACTTTCTGCCACATCCCTCACTCCCATAAATTATTATGGTTAGGGAGCAGGTTAGGGAGCAGGACCTTCATGTAGTACTGGTACTCTGGAGGTTAGGGAGCAGGACCTTCATGTAGTACTGGTACTCTGGAGGTTAGGGAGCAGGACCTTCATGTAGTACTGGTACTCTGGAGGTTAGGGAGCAGGACCTTCATGTAGTACTGGTACTCTGGAGGTTAGGGAGCAGGACCTTCATGTAGTACTGGTACTCTGGAGGTTAGGGAGCAGGACCTTCATGTAGTACTGGTACTCTGGAGGTTAGGGAGCAGGACCTTCATGTAGTACTGGTACTCTGGAGGTTAGGGAGCAGGACCTTCATGTAGTACTGGTACTCTGGAGGTTAGGGAGCAGGACCTTCATGTAGTACTGGTACTCTGGAGGTTAGGGAGTAGGACCTTCATGTAGTACTGGTACTCTGGAGGTTAGGGAGCAGGACCTTCATGTAATACTGGTACTCTGGAGGTTAGGGAGCAGGACCTTCATGTAGTACTGGTACTCTGGAGGTTAGGAGTAGGACCTTCATGTAGTACTGGTACTCTGGAGGTTAGGGAGCAGGACCTTCATGTAGTACTGGTACTCTGGATGTTAGGGAGTAGGACCTTCATGTAGTACTGGTACTCTGGAGGTTAGGGAGCAGGACCTTCATGTAGTACTGGTACTCTGGAGGTTAGGGAGCAGGACCTTCATGTAGTACTGGTACTCTAGGCCTATGTTTGGTTTGAGGTTAGGAGAGGACCTTCATGTAGTACTGGTACTCTGGAGGTTAGGGAGCAGGACCTTCATGTAGTACTGGTACTCTGGAGGTTAGGGAGCAGGACCTTCATGTAGTACTGGTACTCTGGAGGTTAGGGAGTAGGACCTTCATGTAGTACTGGTACTCTGGAGGTTAGGAGCAGGACCTTCATGTAGTACTGGTACTCTGGAGGTTAGGGAGCAGGACCTTCATGTAGTACTGGTACTCTGGAGGTTAGGGAGCAGGACCTTCATGTAGTACTGGTACTCTGGAGGTTAGGAGCAGGACCTTCATGTAGTACTGGTACTCTGGAGGTTAGGGAGCAGGACCTTCATGTAGTACTGGTACTCTGGAGGTTAGGGAGCAGGACCTTCATGTAGTACTGGTACTCTGGAGGTTAGGAGCAGGACCTTCATGTAGTACTGGTACTCTGGAGGTTAGGGAGCAGGACCTTCATGTAGTACTGGTACTCTGGAGGTTAGGGAGCAGGACCTTCATGTAGTACTGGTACTCTGGAGGTTAGGGAGCAGGACCTTCATGTAGTACTGGTACTCTGGAGGTTAGGGAGCAGGACCTTCATGTAGTACTGGTACTCTGGAGGTTAGGAGCAGGACCTTCATGTAGTACTGGTACTCTGAGTTAGAGAGGACCTTCATGTAGTACTGTACTTGTCTTGCAGTCACACTCACTACATTTCTACTTCTCTGTAGGCTACAACTCTTTACTTTACTACTAGTCTAGTGACAACCTTCATACACTGTATTCCGACCTCTACTACTTCTCTTGTTCTAGCTGTACCACGTCTCATCTTTCATCTGTACAATCTCTCTTGTTCCACCTGTACAATTTCTCTCGTACCAGCTGTATGATCTCTCCTGTACCAGCTACACCATGTCTCATGAACCACTTGTACAATCTTGTTCCAGCTGTACTATCTCTCTTGTTCCAGCTGTACTATCTCTCTTGTTCCAGCTGTACTATTTCTCTTGTTCCAGCTGTACAATTTCTCTTGTTCACTTCATCTTGTTCCAGCTGTACTATTTCTCTTGTTCCAGCTGTACATTCTTCGCGTCATTCTGTTCCAGCTGTACTATTTCTCTTGTTCCAGCTGTACTATTTCTCTTGTTCCAGCTGTACATTTCTCTGTTCCAGCTGTACTATTTCTCTTGTTCCAGCTGTACTATTTCTCTTGTTCCAGCTGTACATTTCTCTTGTTCCAGCTGTACATTCTCTTGTTCCAGCTGTACTATTTCTCTTGTTCCAGCTGTACTATTTCTCTTGTTCCAGCTGTACAATCTCTTGTTCCAGCTGTACTATTTCTCTTGTTCCAAGCGTACAATCTCTCTTGTTCCAGCTGTACATCTGTTGTTCCAGCTGTACTATTTCTCTTGTTCCAGCTGTACAATTCTCTTGTTCCAGCTGTACTATTTCTCTTGTTCCAGCTGTACTATTTCTCTTGTTCCAGCTGTACTATTTCTCTTGTTCCAGCTGTACTTATTTCATCATTGTTCCAGCTGTACAATTTCTCTTGTTCCAGCTGTACTATTCTCTTGTTCCAGCTGTACTATTTCTCTTGTTCCAGCTGTACAATTCTCTTGTTCCAGCTGTACTATTTCTCTTGTTCCAGCTGTACTATTTCTCTTGTTCCAGCTGTACAATTCTCTTGTCCAGCTGTACTATTTCTCTTGTTCCAGCTGTATTCTTAGTTCTCTTTGTTCCAGCTGTACAATTCTCTTGTTCCAGCTGTACTATTTTCTTGTTCCAGCTGTACAATTCTCTTGTTCCAGCTGTACTATTTCTCTGTTCCAGCTGTACTATTTCTCTTGTTCCAGCTGTACAATTTCTCTTGTTCCAGCTGTACTATTTCTCTTGTTCCAGCTGTACTATTTCTCTTGTTCCAGCTGTAATTCTACTGTTCAGCTGCTCTTGTTCCAGCTGTACTATTTCTCTTGTTCCAGCTGTACTATTTCTCTTGTTCCAGCTGTACTATTTCTCTTGTTCCAGCTGTACTATTTCTCTTGTTCCAGCTGTACTATTTCTCTTGTTCCAGCTGTACTATTTCTCTTGTTCCAGCTGTACAATCTCTTGTTCCAGCTGTACTATTTCTCTTGTTCCAGCTGTACAATTTCTCTTGTTCCAGCTGTACAATCTCTTGTTCCAGCTGTACTATTTCTCTTGTTCCAGCTGTACAATTTCTCTTGTTCCAGCTGTACTATTTCTCTTGTTCCAGCTGTACTATTTCTCTTGTTCCAGCTGTACTATTTCTCTTGTTCCAGCTGTACTATTTCTCTTGTTCCAGCTGTACTATTTATCTTGTTCCAGCTGTACAATCTCTCTTGTTCCAGCTGTACTATTTCTCTTGTTCCAGCTGTACTATTTCTCTTGTTCCAGCTGTACTATTTCTCTTGTTCCAGCTGTACAATCTCTCTTGTTCCAGCTGTACTATTTCTCTTGTTCCAGCTGTACAATCTCTTGTTCCAGCTGTACTATTTCTCTTGTTCCAGCTGTACAATTTCTCTTGTTCCAGCTGTACAATCTCTTGTTCCAGCTGTACTATTTCTCTTGTTCCAGCTGTACAATCTCTCTTGTTCCAGCTGTACTATTTCTCTTGTTCCAGCTGTACAATTTCTCTTGTTCCAGCTGTACAATCTCTCTTGTTCCAGCTGTACTATTTCTCTTGTTCCAGCTGTACAATCTCTCTTGTTCCAGCTGTACTATTTCTCTTGTTCCAGCTGTACTATTTCTCTTGTTCCAGCTGTACTATTTCTCTTGTTCCAGCTGTACAATCTCTTGTTCCAGCTGTACTATTTCTCTTGTTCCAGCTATACAATCTCTTGTTCCAGCTGTACAATCTCTCTTGTTCCAGCTGTACTATTTCTCTTGTTCCAGCTGTACAATCTCTCTTGTTCCAGCTGTACTATTTCTCTTGTTCCAGCTGTACAATCTCTCTTATTCCAGCTGTACTATTTCTCTTGTTCCAGCTGTACTATTTCTCCTACTTTGAAAGTCGTTGAGACAACTATCAACTCATTAGAGCAGACGAGGGTGGGTGGCAGACGAGGGTGGGTGGCAGACGAGGGTGGGATTCAGACGAGGGTGGGTGGCAGACGAGAGTGGGTGGCAGACGAGAGTGGGTGGCAGAGAGTGTGTGGCAGATGAGGGTGGGTGGCAGACGAGGGTGGGTGGCAGACGAGGGTGGGTGGCAGAGTGGGTGGCAGAGTGTGTGGGGCAGACGAGGGTGGGTGGCAGACGAGGGTGGGTGGCAGAGTAAGTGGCAGAGAGTGGGTGGCAGATGAGGGTGGGTGGCAGTTCTGCCTACAAACCTACACACTGAAACAGCTCCTGCACAAAGTGTGCAACATTGAAAAGTATGATTGCAACCCTTCAAAGATACCTGGAGATCAAAGAAGAGCTCTTGATCCAAGGAAATGGGACTCTTCTCCCTTTCCTTGAATCACGCTTAATTACTTCCCATTCCCCAAATACTCTAAGACCCCTTACGGGTTTAGAGTTTCCCATGATAAATAATAATAAATTCAATATTAATACTAATATAATAATAATTTAATACTAATACTATAATAATAATAGATTTAAATAATAATAATAAATTGATACATAAAATAATAATCTTGCCAGTGCAGTTACAACTATAATTATCATAATTTTTGTCCAATTATCATACAACTGTATAATCGCCATTAAACTTAGTATAATCATACAGCATTATACAATTATCATACAGCTGTTTAATTATTATACATCTGTGTATAATTATCATACAACTTTGTATTACCATGCAACTGCCTATAATCGTGTAAATGTGTATAATTATCATACAACTTTGTATTACCATACAACTGCCTATAATCTTGTAAATGTGTATAATTATCATACAACTTTGTATTACCATACAACTGCCTATAATCTTGTAAATGTGTATAATTATCATACAACTTTGTATTACCATACAACTGCCTATAATCTTGTAAATATGTATAATTATCATACAACTTTGTATTACCATACAACTGCCTATAATCGTGTAAATGTGTATAATTATCATACAACTGCGCATAATTATCATACAACTATTTAATTATCATGCAAATGCATTATTATACTAGTGTATATAATACACCATTGTATAATAAATCATTTACGAGAGTATTTCAACGGTATGATGAAGCCAAGACATGTCTCATCAATACTCATGTTATGTATGAGTCGTACTTAAAGGTTGATAGGTCGACCAGTGCCGCAGCAGCAACAGCAGCAACAGCAACAGTAGCAGCAGCACCAGCAACAGTAGCAGCAGCACCAGCAGCAGTAACAGCAGCAGCACCAGCAACACCAGCAACAGTAGCAGCAGCACCAGCAGCAACAACATTAGCAGCAGCACCAGCAGCACATGCAACAGTAGCAGCAGCACCAGCAGCAGCAACACCAGCAGCACCAGCAACACCAGCAACAGTAGCAGCAGCACCAGCAGCAACAACAACAGTAGCAGCAGCACCAGCAGCAGTAGCAGCACCAGCAGCACCAGCAACACCAGCAACAGTAGCAGCAGCACCAGCAGCAACAACATTAGCAGCAGCACCAGCAGCAACAGCAACAGTAGCAGCAGCACCAGCAGCAGTAGCAGCACCAGCAGCACCAGCAACAGTAGCAGCAGCACCAGCAGCACATGCAACAGTAGCAGCAGCACCAGCAACACCAGCAGCACATGCAACAGTAGCAGCAGCACCAGCAGCAGCAACACCAGCAGCAGCAACACCAGCAGCACCAGCAACACCAGCAACAGTAGCAGCAGCACCAGCAGCAACAACATTAGCAGCAGCACCAGCAGCACCAGCAGCACATGCAACAGTAGCAGCAGCACCAGCAGCAGCAACACCAGCAGCACCAGCAACACCAGCAACAGTAGCAGCAGCACCAGCAGCAACAACAACAGTAGCAGCAGCACCAGCAGCAGTAACAACAGTAGCAGCAGCACCAGCAGCAACAACAACATTAGCAGCAGCACCAGCAGCAACAACAGTAGCAGCAGCACCAGCAGCAACAACAGTAGCAGCAGCACCAGCAGCAACAGCAACAGTAGCAGCAGCACCAGCAGCAGCAGCACCAGCAACACCAGCAACAGTAGCAGCAGCACCAGCAGCAGCAACACCAGCAGCACCAGCAACACCAGCAACAGTAGCAGCAGCACCAGCAGCACATGCAACAGTAGCAGCAGCACCAGCAGCACATGCAACAGTAGCAGCAGCACCAGCAGCAGCAACACCAGCAGCACCAGCAACACCAGCAACAGTAGCAGCAGCACCAGCAGCAACAACAACAGTAGCAGCAGCACCAGCAGCAGTAACAACAGTAGCAGCAGCACCAGCAGCAACAACAACATTAGCAGCAGCACCAGCAGCAACAACAACAGTAGCAGCAGCACCAGCAGCAACAACAGTAGCAGCAGCACCAGCAGCAGTAACAACAGCAGCAACAGCAACAGTAGCAGCAACACCAGCAACAACAGTAGCAGCACCAGCAACAACAGCAGCAGCAACAACAACAGTAGCAGCAGCACCAGCAGCAGTAGCAAGAGCAGCAGCAGCAACAGCAACAGTAGCAGCAACACCGGCAACAACAGTAGCAGCACCAGCAACAACAGCAGCAACAGTAGCAGCAACAGTAGCAGCAACACCAGCAACAACAGTAGCAGCACCAGCAACAACAGCAGCAGCAACAACAACAGTAGCAGCAGCACCAGCAGCAGTAGCAACAGCAGCAGCAGCAACAGTAGCAGCAACACCGGCAACAACAGTAGCAGCACCAGCAACAACAGCAGCAACAGTAGCAGCAACAGTAGCAGCAACAGTAGCAGCAACAACAGTAGCAGCACCAGCAACAACAGCAGCAGCAGCAGCAACAACACTACTCAGGTCACATCAATATTAACCACCATATTTCACGCCTTTATTGACCTTGTAAAATAACTGTTTTACAAATATATTTCCCATAAACTACTGAAAGTATCAGACAGAGAAATCATCCAGGAGTCACTATTAACACAAACACTGTGAGTAACATACATACAAATATATTTCCCATAAACTACTGAAAGTATCACATAGAGAAGCCATCCAGGAGTCACTATTAACACAAACACTGTGAGTAACATACATACAAATATATTTCCCATAAACTACTGAAAGTATCACATAGAGAAGCCATCCAGGAGTCACTATTAACACAAACAATTTGTCACCATAAGATCATATAAATGAAACTGTAACACACACGCTACACTGTAACACACGCTACACTGTAACACGCTACACTGTAACACACGCTACACTGTAACACGCTACACTGTAACACACGCTACACTGAGTAACACACACTACACTGTAACACACGCTACACTGTAACACACACGCTACACTGTAACACACGCTACACTGTAACACGCTACACTGAGTAACACACGCTACACTGAGTAACACACGCTACACTGTAACACACGC
Source organism: Cherax destructor (assembly GCA_009830355.1). NCBI lineage: Eukaryota > Metazoa > Arthropoda > Malacostraca > Decapoda > Parastacidae > Cherax > Cherax destructor. The sequence goes on from WNWK01005307.1 coordinate 86,151, forward strand.
TACACTGTAACACACGCTACACTGTAACACACGCTACACTGAGTAACACACACTACACTGTAACACACGCTACACTGTAACACACACGCTACACTGTAACACACACGCTACACTGTAACACACGATACACTGAGTAACACACACTACACTGTAACACGCTACACTGAGTAACACACGCTACACTGTAACACACGCTACACTGTAACACACGCTACACTGTAACACACGCTACACTGAGTAACACACACTACACTGTAACACGCTACACTGAGTAACACACGCTACACTGTAACACACGCTACACTGTAACACACGCTACACTGAGTAACACACGCTACACTGAGTAACACACGCTACATTGTAACACACGCTACACTGTAACACACGCTACACTGTAACACACGCTACACTGAGTAACACACGCTACACTGTAACACGCTACACTGTAACACACGCTACACTGTAACACGCTACACTGTAACACACGCTACACTGAGTAACACACGCTACACTGAGTAACACACGCTACTTTGTAACACACGCTACACTGTAACACACGCTACACTGTGAGTAACACACGCTACACTGTAACACACGCTACACTGTAACACACGCTACACTGGGTAACACACGCTACACTGTAACACACGCTACACTGTAATACACGCTACACTGTATAACACGCTACACTGAGTAACACACGCTACACTGTAACACACGCTACACTGTAACACACGCTACACTGAGTAACACACGCTACACTGTGAGTAACACACGCTACACTGTAACACACGCTACACTGTGAGTAACACACGCTACACTGTGAGTAACACACGCTACACTGTAACACGCTACACTGTAACACGTTACACTGGAGTAACATACGCTACACTGGTAACACACGCTACACTGAGTAACACACGCTACACTGGTAAACACGCTACACTGAGTAACATACGCACAATGTAACAACGCTACATGTAAACACACGCTACACTGTAACACACCCTACACGTAACACATACGTACAGTAACACACGTCACTGAGTAACACCATACACTGAAGTAACACACGCTCACACTGTGCTCATAACACACGCTACACTGTAACAGCTACACTAGTAACACGCTACACGTGTAACCTACGCTACACTGTACACTAGCTACAGTGACAACACGCTACACGTAACCAACACTGTAACACACGCTACACTGTAACACACGCTACACTGGTAACACGCACACTACACACGTATCACTGTAAACAGCTACTAGAACACGCTACACTGAGTAACAACGCTACACTGAACACACGCTACACCTGTAACACGCACACTAGTAAACACACCTGAACACACGCTACACTGTAACACACGCTACACTAACACGCTACACTGTAACACACGTACACTGTACACACGCACACGACTACGCACACTGTAACACGCTACACTGATAACCCAACTTAGAATAAACACGCTACACGTGATACACACTACACTGTATAACAACGCCATCCGTGGTAACCTACAGCACACTGTGAGTAACACACGCTACACGTGATAACACACGCTACAGCTGAGTAAACACGCTACACGTCAGTAAATACGCTACACGAACACGTCACTGTAACGCACACTGACACGCCACCGTAACATAGCACAGTAACACACGCTACACTGAGTAACACGCTACACGTGAGTAACCGCTACACTGAGTAACACACGCACACTGTAACACACGTAACAACGCTATGTAACACACGCTACACTGGAGTAACATACGCTACACTGTAAACACGCACACTGTAATCCAGGATAACCTTACACAGCGCATATGTAAGACAACCCTCAGGAGTAACCTCACAGCAGCATATGATAGACAACACCCAGGATAACCTAACACAGCTAATGTATAGACAACCCAGGATACCTACAGCGCATATGATAGAAACCTCCAGGATAACCTTAACACAGCATATGTATAGACAACCCTCCAACTAACCTTACACAGCAGCATATGTATGAGACACACTCCAGGATAACCATACACTAGCAGCAATGTAAGACACTTCTCCAGGATAACCTACACAGCAGCATATGTATAGAAACCCTCCAGGATAACCTACACAGCAGCATATGTATAGACAACCCTCCAGGATAACCTACACAGCAGCATATGTATAGACAACCCTCCAGGATAACCATACTAGCAGCATATGTATAGACAACCTCCAGGATAACCTACAAGCAGCATATGTATAGACAACCCTCCAGATAACCATACAGCAGCATATGTATAGACAACCCTCCAGGATAACCATACATAGCAGCATATGTATAGACAGCTTTCCAGGATAACCTTACACAGCAGTATATGTATAGAGAACCCTCCAGGATAACCTTACACAGCAGCATATGTATAGACAACCCTCCAGGATAACCTTACACAGCAGCATATGTATAGACAACCCTCCAGGATAACCGTACACAGCAGCATATGTATAGACAACCCTCCAGGATAACCAACAGCAGCTATGTATAGACAACCTCCAGGATAACCTTACACAGCAGCATATGTATAGACAACCCTCCAGGATAACCATACACAGCAGCATATGTATAGACAACCCTCCAGGATAACCATACACAGCAGTATATGTATAGACAACCCTCCAGGATAACCATACATAGCAGCATATGTATAGAGAACCCTCCAGGATAACCATACATAGCAGCATATGTATAGACAACCCTCCAGGATAACCATACATAGCAGCATATGTATAGAGAACCCTCCAGGATAACCATACATAGCAGCATATGTATAGACAACCCTCCAGGATAACCTTACACAGCAGCATATGTATAGACAACCCTCCAGGATAACCTTACACAGCAGCATATGTATAGAGAACACTCCAGGATAACCTTACACAGCAGCATATGTATAGAGAACCCTCCAGGATAACCATACACAGCAGCATATGTATAGAGAACCCTCCAGGATAACCTACACAGCAGCATATGTATAGAAACCCTCCAGGATAACCTACACAGCAGCATATGTATAGAAACCTCCAGGATAACCATACACAGCAAGCTATAGAGAACCCTCCCGGATAACCATACACAGCAGTATATGTATAGACAACCCTCCAGGATAACCTTACACAGCAGTATATGTATAGACAATCCTCCAGGATAACCATACACAGCAGCATATGTATAGAGAACCCTCCAGGATAACCATACACAGCAGCATATGTATAGAGAACCCTCCAGGATAACCATACACAGCAGCATATGTATAGAGAACCCTCCAGGATAACCATACACAGCAGCATATGTATAGAGAACCCTCCAGGATAACCTACACAGCAGATATGTATAGAGAACACTCAGAGATAACCACAACAGCAGATATGTATAGAAACCTCCAGGATAACCATACACAGCAGCATATGTATGGAGAACCCTCCGGATAACCATACACAGCAGTATATGTATAGACAACCCTCCAGGATAACCTTACACAGCAGCATATGTATAGACAACCCTCCAGGATAACCATACACAGCAGTATATGTATAGAGAACCCTCCAGGATAACCATACACAGCAGTATATGTATAGAGAACCCTCCAGGATAACCATACACAGCAGTATATGTATAGAGAACCCTCCAGGATAACCATACACAGCAGTATATGTATAGAGAACCCCGATAACCATAAACAGCAATACACAGATCCGAGCATATGTATAGAGAACCCTCCAGGATAATCAGCTATACCAGGAAACAGGCATATGTATAGACAACCCTCCAGGATAACCTTACACAGAAGCATATGTATAGACAACCCTCCAGATAACCAAAAGAGCTATTTAGACTCAGGAAGCTGCCTATGTATAGATACCAGGATAACAATAGCATATTGACTGAATCCAGGATCAAAAGCAGCATATATGGTCATGATAACAGAAATATGATGAGAATATGATAACACAAAAGACAATGTATAGAAACGATAACGATATTAAGACAACTGGAAATAAATGCTATTCCTGGGTCTGTGAGTTCCAACACATGAACAAACAATGTCAGTAAGAAATTTAATTGCACAAACATTATGTAAACAGTGAGTTGAATTAAGTCACAACTGAAATACGCAGCGGTTGTGGTGCCAACACATGAAAGCTTGTGGTAAATAAAGTGGTTGTGGTGCCAACACATGAAAGCGGTGGAACACATAAGCATGGTTTTGGGGCCAACACATAAAGCAGTGGTTGTGGTGCCAACACATGAAGCAGTGGCTGTGGTGCCAACACATGAAGCAGCGGTTGTGGAGCCAACACATGAAGCAGCGGTTGTGGTGCCAACACATGAAGCAGTGGTTGTGGTGCCAACACATGAAGCAGTGGTTGTGGTGCCAACACATGAAGCAACGGTTGTGGTGCCAACACATGAAGCAGTGGTTGTGGTGCCAACACATGAAGCAGTGGTTGTGGTGCCAACACATGAAGCAGTGGTTGTGGTGCCAACACATGAAGCAGTGGTTGTGGTGCCAACACATGAAGCAGTGGTTGTGGTGCCAACACATGAAGCAGTGGTTGTGGTGCCAACACATGAATCAGTGGGTGTAGTGTCAACACATGAAGCACACAGATAATTTAGGCAAGGTCCAAACAAGAGTTGAGCGATGTGAACTATGATGAAAAGCTTGAAAACAATAAAGATGGCCATGTTGGCTGATAGCAGGAAAAGATGGCCATGTTGGCTGATAGCAGGAAAAGATGGCCATGTTGGCTGATAACAGGAAAAGATGGCCATGTTGGCTGATAGCAGGAAAAGATGGCCATGTTGGCTGATAGCAGGAAAAGATGGCCATGTTGGCTGATAGCAGGAAAAGATGGCCATGTTGGCTGATAGCAGGAAAAGATGGCCATGTTGGCTGATAACAGGAAAAGATGGCCATGTTGGCTGATAACAGGAAAAGATGGCCATGTTGGCTGATAACAGGAAAAGAGGAGACATGATAACACAAAGTGTTGAAAGAACTTAAAAAGAGTAAATACAGATTTCTTAGTACCTGCAAGAGGGTAACAAGAGACCAAAGTTGCAAACCCAGGTAAAGTAAAGTGAAAAGTTGCAAACCCAGGTAAAGTAGAGTGGAAAGTTGCAAACCCAGGTAAAGTAAAGTGGAAAGTTGCAAACCGAGGTAAAGTAAAGTGGAAAGTTGCAAACCGTGGTAAAGTAAAGTGGAAAGTTGCAAACCCAGGTAAAGTAGAGTGGAAAGTTGCAAACCCAGGTAAAGTAAAGTGGAAAGTTGCAAACCCAGGTAGAGTGGAAAGTTGCAAACCCAGGTAAAGTAGAGTGGAAAGTTGCAAACCGTGGTAAAGTAAAGTGGAAAGTTGCAAACCCAGGTAAAGTAAAGTGGAAAGTTGCAAACCCAGGTAAAGTAGAGTGGAAAGTTGCAAACCCAGGTAAAGTAAAGTGGAAAGTTGCAAACCGAGGTAAAGTAAAGTGGAAAGTTGCAAACCGTGGTAAAGTAAAGTGGAAAGTTGCAAACCCAGGTAAAGTAGAGTGGAAAGTTGCAAACCCAGGTAAAGTAAAGTGGAAAGTTGCAAACCCAGGTAAAGTAGAGTGGAAAGTTGCAAACCCAGGTAAAGTAGAGTGGAAAGTTGCAAACCGTGGTAAAGTAAAGTGGAAAGTTGCAAACCCAGGTAAAGTAAAGTGGAAAGTTGCAAACCCAGGTAAAGTAAAGTGGAAAGTTGCAAACCCAGGTAAAGTAGAGTGGAAAGTTGCAAACCCAGGTAAAGTAGAGTGGAAAGTTGCAAACCGTGGTAAAGTAAAGTGGAAAGTTGCAAACCGAGGTAAAGTAAAGTGGAAAGTTGCAAACCCAGGTAAAGTAAAGTGGAAAGTTGCAAACCCAGGTAAAGTAGAGTGGAAAGTTGCAAACCGTGGTAAAGTAAAGTGGAAAGTTGCAAACCGAGGTAAAGTAAAGTGGAAAGTTGCAAACCCAGGTAAAGTAAAGTGGAAAGTTGCAAACCCAGGTAAAGTAAAGTGGAAAGTTGCAAACCGAGGTAAAGTAGAGTGGAAAGTTGCAAACCGAGGTAAAGTGGAGTGGAAAGTTGCAAACCGAGGTAAAGTAGAGTGGAAAGTTGCAAACCGTGGTAAAGTAAGGTGGAAAGTTGCAAACCCAGGTAAAGTAAAGTGGAAAGTTGCAAACCGTGGTAAAGTAGAGTGGAAAGTTGCAAACCCAGATAAAGTAAAGTGGAAAGTTGCAAACCCAGGTAAAGTAAAGTGGAAAGTTGCAAACCGAGGTAAAGTAGAGTGGAAAGTTGCAAACCGAGGTAAAGTAGAGTGGAAAGTTGCAAACCGTGGTAAAGTGGAGTGGAAAGTTGCAAACCGAGATAAAGTGGAGTGGAAAGGATAGTAGAAATCTTTTCTTATCAAAACACTAGACCAGTGAATCCAATAAAAGACCAATTAGTAAGTGTTGCAACCATTGCAAATTTTTATATAAATATAAATAATATAAATATATATATATATATATATATATATATATATATATATATATATATATATATATATATATATATATATATATATATATATACTATATATATATATAATTAAGAGAGTACTGCACTGAGGACGGAAGAGACCGCCAGCACAGCCCTGTTCCTGTAGCTGCTGATAGGTAATTTAAATAGGTAATTACACACACACACACACAAGAACAACACACACACACAAAACACACACAAGAACAACACACACACACACACACACACACACACATAAGAACAACACACACACACACACACAGTATGTATCAGTGTTCTGAAGTCTGATGTGCTACGCCGCTCCAATATTCAGTAAAATATCGAGAAACTGGCAACTGCTGCATGCCTTGTGTTTCCAATAGTGATTTTTTATGCTATTTTATTGTTTATGGGTTAGTGTGTATCGTATGATACATTGTTTTGTATTTTGTATGATGTATAAGGTATTGTGTTGTATTGAAAAAGATTTGGGAGGTATTAAGTTGTACTGTGCATGAAGCAGTAGGTATCATAGTAGGGATGATGTCACCATGGTTGTGCACACAGCAGTAGGTATCATAGTAGGGATGATGTCACCATGGTTGTGCACACAGCAGTAGGTATCATAATAGGGATGATGTCACCATGGTTGTGCATGTAGCAGAGGTATCATAGCAGGGATGTCACCATGGTTGTCACACAACAGTAGGTATCATAGTAGGGATGTCACCATCGTTGTGCATGAAGCAGTAGGTATCATAGTAGGGATGATGTCACCATGGTTGTGCACACAGCAGTAGGTATCATAATAGGGATGATGTCACCATGGTTGTGCATGTAGCAGTAGGTATCATAGCAGGGATGTCACCATGGTTGTGCACACAACAGTAGGTATCATAGTAGGGATGTCACCATGGTTGTGCATGAAGCAGTAGGTATCATAGTAGGGATGATGTCACCATGTTGTGCACACAGCAGTAGGTATCATAATAGGGATGATGTCACCATGGTTGTGCATGTAGCAGTAGGTATCATAGCAGGATGTCACCATGGTTGTGCACACAACAGTAGGTATCATAGTAGGGATGTCACCATGGTTGTGCATGAAGCAGTAGGTATCATAGTAGGGATGATGTCACCATGGTTGTGCACACAGCAGTAGGTATCATAATAGGGATGATGTCACCATGGTTGTGCATGTAGCAGTAGGTATCATAGCAGGGATGTCACCATGGTTGTGCACACAACAGTAGGTATCATAGCAGGGATGTCACCATGGTTGTGCACACAACAGTAGGTATCATAGTAGGGATGTCACCATGGTTGTGCATGAAGCAGTAGGTATCATAGTAGGGATGATGTCACCATGGTTGTGCATGTAGCAGTAGGTATCATAGCAGGGATGTCACCATGGTTGTGCACACAACAGTAGGTATCATAGTAGGGATGTCACCATGGTTGTGCATGAAGCAGTAGGTATCATAGTAGGGATGATGTCACCATGGTTGTGCATCAGCAGTAGGTATCATAGCAGGGATGTCACCATGGTTGTGCATGAAGCAGTAGGTATCATAGCAGGATGATGTCACCATGGTTGTGCATACAGCAGTAGGTATCATAGTAGGGATGTCACCATGGTTGTGCATGAGCAGTAGGTATCATAGTAGGGATGATGTCACCATGGTTGTGCATGAAGCAGTAGGTATCATAGTAGGGATGTCACCATGGTTGTGCATGAAGCAGTAGGTATCATAGTAGGGATGATGTCACCATGGTTGTGCATACAGCAGTAGGTATCATAGTAGGGATGTCACCATGGTTGTGCATGAAGCAGTAGATATCATAGTAGGGATGATGTCACCATGGTTGTGCACACAGCAGTAGGTATCATAGCAGGGATGTCACCATAGTTGTGCATGAAGCAGTAGGTATCATAGTAGGGATGATGTCACCATGGTTGTGCATGAGCAGTAGGTATCATAGTAGGGATGTCACCATGGTTGTGCAAGAAGCAGTAGGTATCATAGTAGGGATGATGTCACCATGGTTGTGCACACAGCAGTAGGTATCATAGCAGGGATGTCACCATGGTTGTGCATGAAGCAGTAGGTATCATAGTAGGGATGATGTCACCATGGTTGTGCACACACAGTAGGTATCATAGCAGGGATGTCACCATGGTTGTGCATACAGCAGTAGGTATCATAGTAGGGATGATGTCACCATGGTTGTGCATGTAGCAGTAGGTATCATAGTAGGGATGTCACCATGGTTGTGCATGAAGCAGTAGGTATCATAGTAGGGATGATGTCACCATGGTTGTGCACACAGCAGTAGGTATCATAGAGGGATGTCACCATGGTTGTGCATAAGCAGTAGGTATCATAGTAGGATGATGTCACCATGGTTGTGCATGAGCAGTAGGTATCATAGTAGGGATGATGTCACCATGGTTGTGCATGAGCAGTAGGTATCATAGAGGGATGTCACCATGGTTGTGCATGAAGCAGTAGGTATCATAGTAGGGATGTCACCATGGTTGTGCATGAGCAGTAGGTATCATAGTAGGGATGTCACCATGGTTGTGCATGAAGCAGTAGGTATCATAGTAGGGATGTCACCATGGTTGTGCATGTAGCAGTAGGTATCATAGTAGGGATGATGTCACCATGGTTGTGCATGAAGCAGTAGGTATCATAGCAGGGATGATGTCACCATGGTTGTGCATGTAGCAGTAGGTATCATAGTAGGGATGTCACCATGGTTGTGCATGAAGCAGTAGGTATCATAGTAGGGATGATGTCACCATGGTTGTGTAGCAGTAGGTATCATAATAGGGATGATGTCACCATGGTTGTGCACACAGCAGTAGGTATCATAGTAGGGATGTCACCATGGTTGTGTATGTAGCAGTAGGTATAATAGGGATGATGTCACCATGGTTGTGCACACAGCAGTAGGTATCATAGTGTGTTGAGGTATCTGTGGAAACAACTTTATTCATGGACGACAAAAGTACCATAACGTATTAGTACGAACATTGTTATATGGGGGGTTGAACTGTGCTTGTAGGGGGAGGAGGCTGGGGCAGAACATTGTTATATGGGGGGTTGAAGTGTGCTTGTAGGGGAGGAGGCTGGAGGCAGAACATTGTTATATGGGGGGTTGAAGTGTGCTTGTAGGGGAGGAGGCTGGAGGCAGAACATTGTTATATGGGGGGATGGGTTTGAAGTGTGCTTGTAGGGGGAGGAGGCTGGAGGCAGAACATTGTTATATGGGGGGATGGGTTTTGAAGTGTGCTTGTAGGGGAGGAGGCTGGGGCAGAACATTGTTATATGGGGGGATGGGTTTTGAAGTGTGCTTGTAGGGGAGGAGGCTGGGGCAGAACATTGTTATATGGGGGATGGGTTTTGAAGTGTGCTTGTAGGGGAGGAGGCTGGGGGCAGAACATTGTTATATGGGGGATGGGTTTTGAAGTGTGCTTGTAGGGGAGGAGGCTGGAGGCAGAACATTGTTATATGGGGGAGATGGGTTTTGAAGTGTGCTTGTAGGGGAGGAGGCTGGAGGCAGAACATTGTTATATGGGGGGATGGGTTTTGAAGTGTGCTTGTAGGGGAGGAGGATGGAGGCAGAACATTGTTATATGGGGGATGGGTTTTGAAGTGTGCTTGTAGGGGAGGAGGCTGGAGGCAGAACATTGTTATATGGGGGAGATGGGTTTTGAAGTGTGCTTGTAGGGGAGGAGGCTGGAGGCAGAACATTGTTATATGGGGGATGGGTTTTGAAGTGTGCTTGTAGGGGAGGAGGCTGGAGGCAGAACATTGTTATATGGGGGGATGGGTTTTGAAGTGTGCTTGTAGGGGAGGAGGCTGAAGGCAGAACATTGTTATATGGGGGGATGGGTTTTGAAGTGTGCTTGTAGGGGAGGAGGCTGGAGGCAGAACATTGTTATATGGGGGATGGGTTTTGAAGTGTGCTTGTAGGGGAGGAGGCTGAAGGCAGAACATTGTTATATGGGGGATGGGTTTTGAAGTGTGCTTGTAGGGGAAGGAGGCTGGAGGCAGAACATTGTTATATGGGGGATGGGTTTTGAAGTGTGCTTGTAGGGAAGGAGGCTGGAGGCAGAACATTGTTATATGGGGGATGGGTTTTGAAGTGTGCTTGTAGGGGAGGAGGCTGGAGGCAGAACATTGTTATATGGGGGATGGGTTTTGAAGTGTGCTTGTAGGGGTAGTAGGATGGGGCAGAACATTGTTATATGGGGGATGGGTTTTGAAGTGTGCTTGTAGGGGAGGAGGATGGGGCAGAACATTGTTATATGGGGAGATGAGTTTTGAAGTGTGCTTGTAGGGGAGGAGGATGGGGGCAGAACATTGTTATATGGGGGATGGGTTTTGAAGTGTGCTTGTAGGGGAGGAGGCTGGAGGCAGAACATTGTTATATGGGGGATGGGTTTTGAAGTGTGCTTGTAGGGGTAGTAGGATGGGGCAGAACATTGTTATATGGGGGATGGGTTTGAAGTGTGCTTGTAGGGGAGGAGGATGGGGGCAGAACATTGTTATATGGGGGATGGGTTTTGAAGTGTGCTTGTATGGGGAGGAGGATGGGGGCAGAACATTGTTATATGGGGGATGGGTTTTGAAGTGTGCTTGTAGGGGAGGAGGATGGGGGCAGAACATTGTTATATGGGGGATGGGTTTTGAAGTGTGCTTGTTGGGGAGGAGGATGGGGCAGAACATTGTTATATGGGGGATGGGTTTTGAAGTGTGCTTGTTGGGGGAGGAGGCTGGGGGCAGAACATTGTTATATGGGGATGGGTTTTGAAGTGTGCTTGTTGGGGGAGGAGGCTGGGGGCAGAACATTGTTATATGGGGGATGGGTTTTGAAGTGTGCTTGTTGGGGGAGGAGGCTGGGGGCAGAACATTGTTATATGGGGGGGTGGGGTTTGAAGTGTGCTTGTAGGGGGAGGAGGCTGGGGACAGTAGACACGTCACATTTCTTGTAAATATCTTGTGTAAATTTTATGAAGAGAATTAAGAGATTAGAATCTGGGCTGAAAGAAAGGAGGGTGAAGACGCGGTAGTTCAGAGGCTTGTTTGAACTGTCATATCTGTACACGTCTACGAAGACAGCTATTGAATGAATGATGGTGAATAAATTTCATTTTTATGGTTTCTCACACCCTCCCTCCCTCCCCCTCCCCCCTCTCTCTCTCTCTCTCGATATATATATATATATATATATATATATATATATATATATATATATATATATATATATATACGTGTGTGTGTGTCCATTCATTAAGATGCTGCCTTAAAATTAACTAATAATATCTGTTTCAATCAAGTGTTACACAAAGATATTTATTTCATTATCTTTATGTTAATTATCAGGCAATGACTAACTAATTATAGAAGAATGTATCGAGTCAATAACACCGTAGCTATCTTAAGCCAATCACAATAGCAGTCTCCTCGGCCAATCAGAAGAACCTGTTTTCTGAGCCAATCATAACACTCGGAGTTGTCAGCCAATCACAATAGCTGTGGGAAACATGACCCGTAAAACAGATGAAGTAAGAATTACGTACTACATTTGTCTCAGACAGCTGCTAGTACCCAAGATAACATTACTACATTTGTCTCAGACAGCTGCTAGTACCCAAGATAACATTACTACACTTGTCTCAGACAGCTGCTAGTACCAAGATAACATTACTACACTTGTCTCAGACATATGCTAGTACCTGAGATAACATTACTACACTTGTCTCAGACAGATGCTAGTACCCAAGATAACATTACTACACTTGTCTCAGACAGATGCTAGTACCCAAGATAACATTACAACACTTGTCTCAGACAGATGCTAGTACCCAAGATAACATTACTACACTTGTCTCAGACAGCTGCTAGTACCCAAGATAACATTACTACATTTGTCTCAGACAGCTGCTAGTACCCAAGATAACATTACTACACTTGTCTCAGACAGCTGCTAGTACCCAAGATAACATTACTACACTTGTCTCAGACATATGCTAGTACCTGAGATAACATTACTACACTTGTCTCAGACAGATGCTAGTACCCAAGATAACATTACTACACTTGTCTCAGACAGATGCTAGTACCCAAGATAACATTACAACATTTGTCTCAGACAGCTGCTAGTACCCAAGATAACATTACTACATTTGTCTCAGACAGCTGCTAGTACCCAAGATAACATTACTACATTTGTCTCAGACAGCTGCTAGTACCCAAGATAACATTACTACACTTGTCTCAGACAGCTGCTAGTACCAAGATAACATTACTACACTTGTCTCAGACATATGCTAGTACCTGAGATAACATTACTACACTTGTCTCAGACAGATGCTAGTACCCAAGATAACATTACTACACTTGTCTCAGACAGATGCTAGTACCCAAGATAACATTACAACACTTGTCTCAGACAGATGCTAGTACCCAAGATAACATTACTACACTTGTCTCAGACAGATGCTAGTACCCAAGATAACATTACTACACTTGTCTCAGACAGATGCTAGTACCCAAGATAACATTACTACACTTGTCTCAGACATATGCTAGTACCTGAGATAACATTACTACACTTGTCTCAGACAGATGCTAGTACCCAAGATAACATTACTACACTTGTCTCAGACAGCTGCTAGTACCTGAGATAACATTACTACACTTGTCTCAGACAGATGCTAGTACCCAAGATAACATTACACACTTTCTCAGACAGATGCTAGTACCAAGATAACATTACTACACTTGTCTCAGCACATGCTAGACACTAGAAATACTTACTACACTTGTCCAGCGTGTAGTACCAAGATAACATTACTACACTTGTCTCAGACAATGCTAGTACCCAAGATAACATTACATGTTAGATTCTTCAGAAGTCATATACCCACATATCATAGACACTTGTCTCAGACAGACTAGTCTGCTAGCAACTTACTACACTTGTTCAGACAGCTGCTAGTACCCAAGATAACATTCACTTGTCTCAGACAGTGTAGTACCCAAGATAACATTACTCACTTTGTCTCAGACAGATGCAGTACAAATAAATTACTTAACTGTATACAAGATAAATTTACTTGTTACGTGCTAGTACAAGATAACATTACACTTGTCTCAGCAGTGCACCCAGATAACTCACACTTGTCTCAACAGGTAGTACCCAAGATAACATTACTACACTTGTCTCAGACAGTGCTAGTACCCAAGATAACATTACTACACTTGTCTCAGACAGTGCTAGTACCCAAGATAACATTACTACACTTGTCTCAGACAGTGCTAGTACCAAGATAACATTACTACACTTGTCTCAGACAGATGCTAGTACCCAAGATAACATTACTACACTTGTCTCAGAAAGCTAGTACCAAGATAACATTACTACACTTGTCTCAGACAGGCAGTACCAGAAACATTACTACAGTAGGTCTGTAAAAAACTTTTCTAGTCTATGCCCAAGATACATAATCACAATTAGTACTGCTGTTCACACTAACTGCATACACATTCTAGCTAGTACAAGTACATTCTACACTGTCTAGCAGTATTTAGTCACCTTCTAGATACATTCTAGTCTAGCACTTAGTACCAAGTCTTATACTTTCACTTAGTAAGTCATTCTGCTCACTGTCAAGATACATACTCCTTGTCAACAGTTAGTCCTAGATAAATATCTTCCACTTTTTGTAATACATTTCTCACAGATGCTAGTACCAAGATAAATATACACGTTCAGAAGTCTATCCAGATAACATTCTTTGATCTAACATATCACTAGTGCTCCCGTTAAGTCTAACTTGTCCGAATCTTGTCTCAGGATGCTGTACCAGAGATAACAACCTTCCAGCAGTGATACCAAAACTTATGCCCCGTCATCAGGGCATCGGTCTCTGGCATCACCTCAACACTATGCCCCGTCATCAGGGCATCGGTCTCTGGCATCACCTCAACACTATGCCCCGTCATCAGGGCATCGGTCTCTGGCATCACCTCAACACTATGCCCCGTCACCAGGGCATCGGTCTCTGGCATCACCTCAACACTATGCCCCGTCATCAGGGCATCGGTCTCGGCATCACCAATATAACATTTACTACACTTGCCCGTCATCAGGCATCGGTCTCTGGCATCACCAACACTATGCCCGTCACAGGGCACGGTCTCTGGCATCACCCAACACTATGCCCCTCTCAGGGCATCGTCTCCATCACAACTCCATCTCTCAACCTATGCGTCATCAGCGGCATGGTCCGATCAACATGCTCGACAGGCATCGTCCGCACACTCAACATATGCTCCGTCATCAGGCATCGGCTGCTGGTCACCAAGATATGCCCGTCAAGGGCACGCTTGGCATCATACAGCTGCTGCCGTAATCATCTCATGGTCTAGGACATCGCTCTGGTACTCATATGCCCCGTCAGTACTAGGGCATCGTCTCGGCAGTCCTATGCCCGTCAAGGTGACGTAGGAGCATACAGCGTGTGTCGTGCCGTTATGCTCCGTCAAGGTGACGTAGGAGCATACAGCGTGTGTCGTGCCGTTATGCTCCGTCAATGTGACGTAGGAGCATACAGCGTGTGTCATGCCGTTATGCTCCGTCAAGGTGACGTAGGAGCATACAGCGTGTGTCATGCCGTTATGCTCCGTCAAGGTGACGTAGGAGCATACAGCGTGTGTCATGCCGTTATGCTCCGTCAAGGTGACGTAGGAGCATACAGTGTGTGTCGTGCCGTTATGCTCCGTCAAGGTGACGTAGGAGCATACAGCGTGTGTCGTGCCGTTATGCTCCGTCAAGGTGACGTAGGAGCATACAGCGTGTGTCGTGCCGTTATGCTCCGTCAAGGTGACGTAGGAGCATACAGCGTGTGTGTCACGTCGTTAACATTATGCTCCGTCAAGGTGACGTAGGAGCATACAGCGTGTGTCGTGCCGTTATGCTCCGTCAAGGTGACGTAGGAGCATACAGCGTGTGTCATGCCGTTATGCTCCGTCAAGGTGACGTAGAGCATACAGCGTGTGTCATGCCGTTATGCTCCGTCAAGGTGACGTAGGAGCATACAGCGTGTGTAGTCACGTCGTTAACATTATGCTCCGTCAAGGTGACGTAGGAGCATACAGCGTGTGTTGTGCCGTTATGCTCCGTCAAGGTGACGTAGGAGCATACAGCGTGTCGTGCCGTTATGCTCCGTCAAGGTGACGTAGGAGCATACAGCGTGTGTCATGCCGTTATGCTCCGTCAAGGTGACGTAAGAGCATACAGCGTGTGTCATGCCGTTATGCTCCGTCAAGGTGACGTAGGAGCATACAGCGTGTGTCATGCCGTTATGCTCCGTCAAGGTGACGTAGGAGCATATAGCGTGTGTCATGCCGTTATGCTCCGTCAAGGTGACGTAGGAGCATACAGCGTGTGTCGTGCCGTTATGCTCCGTCAAGGTGACGTAGGAGCATACAGCGTGTGTCGTGCCGTTATGCTCCGTCAAGGTGACGTAGGAGCATACAGCGTGTGTCATGCCGTTATGCTCCGTCAAGGTGACGTAGGAGCATACAGCGTGTGTCGTGCCGTTATGCTCCGTCAAGGTGACGTAGGAGCATACAGCGTGTGTCATGCCGTTATGCTCCGTCAAGGAGACGTAGGAGCATACAGCGTGTGTGTCACGTCGTTAACATTATGCTCCGTCAAGGTGACGTAGGAGCATACAGCGTGTGTCATGCCATTATGCTCCGTCAAGGTGACGTAGGAGCATACAGCGTGTGTGTCACGTCGTTAACATTATGCTCCGTCAAGGTAATGTTTAGTTGTCTTATCGTGATGAGAAAATTGTCTTGAGGTCGTTCATGGTGGCAGAGTCGTAGAGAAAATTGTCTTGAGGTCGTTCATGGTGGCAGAGTCGTAGAGAAAATTGTCTTGAGGTCGTTCATGGTGGCAGAGTCGTAGAGAAAATTGTCTTGAGGTCGTTCATGGTGGCAGAGTCGCTGATAAGTGTCTTGAGGTCGTTCATGGTGGCAGAGTCGTAGAGAAAATTGTCTTGAGGTCGTTCATGGTGGTAGAGTCGCTGATAAGTGTCTTGAGGTCGTTCATGGTGGCAGAGTCGTAGAGAAAATTGTCTTGAGGTCGTTCATGGTGGTAGAGTCGCTGATAAGTGTCTTGAGGTCGTTCATGGTGGCAGAGTCGTAGAGAAAATTGTCTTGAGGTCGTTCATGGTGGTAAAGTCGCTGATAAGTGTCTTGAGGTCGTTCATGTTGGCAGAGTCGTTGATAAAATTGTCTTGAGGTCGTTCATGGTGGCAGAGTCGTAGAGAAAATTGTCTTGAGGTCGTTCATGGTGGCAGAGTCGTTGATAAAATTGTCTTGAGGTCGTTCATGGTGGCAGAGTCGTTGATAAAATTGTCTTGAGGTCGTTCATGGTGGCAGCGTCGTAGATAAAATTGTCTTGAGGTCGTTCATGGTGGCAGAGTTGTAGAGAAAAATGTCTTGAGGTCGTTCATGGTGACAGGGTCGTTGAAGACGTATAGTTTGGGTTGATGGAGGTGAAGAAGCTGTCTGGATAATATACTGTGAGATGGATTGAGGGTTCAACTGTGGTTTCTGGAAGTACTGAAAGCATGTGGGCGTGATTGTGAAGGTGGTGTCGACGTGTGGTAGTCAGGTAATGGATGAAGGTGACACTGATGCCTGAAAGTGATTATGGATTTCAGGATAATAGGATCACTATCGTACTAAACGAGGTCACTTTATTAAAAAAATCAGGTCACTTTCGTACTAAACGAGATCACTTTATTACAAAACCAGGTCACTTTCGTACTAAACGAGGTCACTTTAGTTCTAAACCATGTCACTGTCGTACTAACGAGGTCACTTTCTCAAAACAACCAAGTTACCTTCCTGAACTAACGATTCCACTTTGTCTAAGTAACGAGATAACTTTGTCGAACTAACAAAGTAGAGGAAACAACGAGGTCACTTTGTCAATGTAACGAGGTCACTTTATCAAAGTAACAAGGTCACTTTGTCTAAATAACTAGGTCACTTAAACTCACCACACACACATACACACAAAACAAGCCTTGTGTCTATCAATATGTGCCTTTGATAACCGGTAACACACACTGTGTGTGTGTGTGTGTGTGTGTGTGTGTGTGTGAGCAGTGGTATTAGATAGTGCAGTGATGCCAGTTTTATCTTCATCCGCTCGTCTTGAAGATGAAATGTATCCCATTGTTGCCAACTCTTCCTCCTCTCTCTCCCTCCCTCACCAACCTCTATCACCCCACTCCTCCCCAATATCTATCATCCCCTCCCCCAGAACATCTATCAGGTTTCCTGGCCACCTGTCGATGCCACCTGCAGGGCACCTGCCTTCACCTGCACCACCATTATATTCCACAAACAGTGTTACCATAACTGAATGTTACTGACGTCGTCTAAATTACTGGTCTCGTGAAAGGGAGTTTTTTTCCCCTTTGTATTTAGCTGTTAAGTGAGTTAAGCTCCTTTGATGATCTTAAAGATGTGAACTAAGATAGACAACTTAAGCTGCCATCTACTTACGCCATCTATCAGACGAATGTACGTTCATCTCTCACAACACGGAGGATCCAGCTTCCATACTACACTATACAACACCACAATACACTACACTACACCACACTGCACTATACCATACTACACTACACTGCACTATACCATACTACACTACACTACACTATACCATACTACACTATACAACACCACAATACACTACACCACACTGCACTATACCATACTACACTACACTAACACTATACCATACTACACTACACCACACTACACTATACCATACTACACTACACTACACTATACCATACTACACTACACTATACCATACTACACTACACCACACTGCACTATACCATACTACACTACACTAACACTATACCATACTACACTACACCACACTACACTATACCATACTACACTACACTACACTATACCATACTACACTACACTATACCATACTACACACTACACTATACCATACTACACTATACAACACCACAATACACTACACTATACCATACTATACTACACCACACTGCACTATACCATACTACACTACACCACACTGCACTATACCATACTACACTACACCATACTACACTACACTATACCATACTACACTACACAATACCATACTACACTACACTATACTACACTACACTATACCATACTACACTACACTATACCATACTACACGATACAACACCACAATACACTACACTATACCATACTACACTACACCACACTGCACTATACCATACTACACTACACTATACCATACTACACTACACTATACCATACTACACTATACAACACCACAATACACTACACTATACCATACTACACTACACCACACTGCACTATACCATACTACACTACACCACACTATACCATACTACACTACACCATACTACACACTACACTATACCATACTACACCACACTACACTATACCATACTACACTACACTATACCATACTACACTACACTATACAACACCACACTACACTATACCATACTACACTACACTATACCATACATTACACAACACCACACTACACAGCACCACACTACACTATACCATACTACACTACACAACACCACACTGCACTATACCATACTACACTACACAACACTACCATACTACACTACACCATGCTACACTACACTATACCAAACTACACTTCACCACACTACACAAAACCACACTGCACTATAACATACTACACTACACCACACAACCATACTACACTATACCATACTACACTACACTATACCATACTACACTACACTATACCATACTACACTACACTATACCATACTACACTACACTATATCATACTACACTTCACAACACTATACCATACTACACTACACTATACCATGCTACACTACACCATACACTACACTATACCATACTACACTACACAACACTACCATACTACACTACACCATGCTACACTACACTATACCAAACTACACTACACCACACTACACAAAACCACACTGCACTATAACATACTACACTACACCACACAACCATACTACACTACACTATACCATACTACACTACACTATACCATACTACACTACACTATACCATACTACACTTCACAACACTATACCATACTACACTACACTATACCATGCTACACTACACCATACTACACTACACCACACTACACACTACACTATACCATACACTACACCATACTACACTACACCACACTACACACTACACTATACCATACACTACACCATACTACACTACACCACACTACACACTACACTATACCATACACTACACCATACTACACCACACTACACACTACACCAGCACACCACACTACTAGACTATATACTCTCAATACTGATCATCAAACCATGCTTATATAATAATTCTAATGTTACTACTAAAACTACCACTACTGCTCATAATAATAATAATAATAATAATAACGATGATAATAAGATATGAACAAGGTACAGCTGGTATAATAATGATAATAACGAGGTACAACTGGTATAATAATGATAATAAAAACAACGATAATAATAAGAACGAGGTACAGCTGGTATAATATACATCTGTATCGCTTTATTAACAAATATTTCTCATTTAATACAAATATTACTTATTTAAATTTTAATAACACTAATGTTAATAGTTTTTACACGTGTTAATATTAATATGATTATAATGTATATCCTACTGATATATTTCCAGCTTTCTCCCCCTTGTAAAATATACACTATATATATATATATATATATATATATAATTCTCTGTGTCTGTGCTGGAGAGGCTACTAAATATAGCATCACAATGTTTATAGCCTAACACAAGCCCCTCTACCCTTCTCTCGTGTGTAGATTTTTCACCTTTTCCTCACTCACTCATCCTTATACTCTCCCTCACACTCATCCTCATACTCTCCCTCACACTCAATCATCCTCATACTCTCCCTCACACTCACTCATCCTCATACTCTCCCTCACACTCACTCATCCTCATACTCTCCCTCACACTCACTCATCCTCATACTCTCCCTCACACTCACCTCCTCACTTCACTCCCATCCACTCCTCCACTCCTCATCCTCATCCCCTCACACTCATCCCTCATACTCTCCCTCACACTCACTCATCCTCATACTCATCTCATCCTTCACACTCACTCATCCTCATACTCTCCCTCACACTCACTCATCCTCATACTCTCCCTCACACTCACTCATCCTCATACTCCCTCACACTCACTCATCCTCATACTCTCCCTCACACTCACTCATCCTCATACTCTCCCTCACACTCACTCATCCTCACACTCACTCATACTCACACTCACTCATCCTCACACTCACTCATCCTCACGCACGCACTCACACTTCCCCTCACTCTCTCCCACAGACTCTTCCTGAAACTCACATTCACACTTCTCATTCTTCTCCCTCATATTTCACCTCATATTTACTCCCACTCTCCATCATAGATGAATCAACGCCTAAAAAATTTTTTTACCACAACTGGCCAACCCCGAACTGCGCCCGCCCCTTCAACACCCCAACAAATGAGGGAAAGCCAGGACATTGCAACCTGGAACATACCAACAAATAATAAGGTTTAAGTGTGCGTTATCACATGTTAATTAAAAGAAAGAATAGTACAGGTAAGAGCAGCCATCACAGCTCTCACAGAGACAAAATCTACAGAAAAGATAACAAATGCAGTATTCCTCACGGGTATCAAGTAATGAGGAATGAACTGTGGCTCTTTATTATGGTGTTCAATTACTTTTTACTACTACTAGAGCATGTATTTATTATGGTGTTCAATTACTATTTACTACTACTAGAGCATGTATCTATTTTCCCCCTGTCGCACCACCCTTAGTGAGATCTTTCTGGCTTATAATAATTTTGACCGTTAAATATCTAAAGTTATTATTATTAATCATTATTATTATTAATCATTATCATTTATTACTATTAATTATTATTATTTTTTATTATTATAAATTCCTTTACAGGCAAATTACTTGATACTGATAGAGGTTTTTGATCCAATGATCCTTACGAGCTTCTAAACTCTCTCTCTTATCTCTTCTCTCTCTCTCTCTCTCTCTCCACTCGTCAATTTTGCAACTTTCCATTAATCTCTCTCCCTCTATATTACGTTCCTTCCCAATTATTTTCTTTGTCTCCCCATCATGCTACCACTCCCCATTATCATCGTATATGTTTTATCTTCTCACACTCTGCTGCTACGCTTCTTCTCCGTCTCTCCTGTGTCATTCAATCTCCATAATTTTGGCCTGACTCTATCTTTACCTGTCCTCGGTGACCTGACTGAGGTAACTACAACCTGGCTAATTCCCTCGGTGACCTGACTGAGGTAACTACAACCTGGCTAATTCCCTCGGTGACCTGACTGAGGTAACTACAACCTGGCTAATTCCCTCGGTGACCTGACTGAGGTAACTACAACCTGGCTAATTCCCTCTGTGACCTGACTGAGGTAACTACAACCTGGCTAATGTCCTCGGTGACCTGACTGAGGTAACTACAACCTGGCTAATTCCCTCGGTGACCTGACTGAGGTAACTACAACCTGGCTAATTCCCTCGGTGACCTGACTGAGGTAACTACAACCTGGCTAATTCCCTCGGTGACCTGACTGAGGTAACTACAACCTGGCTAATTCCCTCGGTGACCTGACTGAGGTAACTACAACCTGGCTAATTCCCTCGGTGACCTGACTGAGGTAACTACAACCTGGCTAATTCCCTCGGTGACCTGACTGAGGTAACTACAACCTGGCTAATTCCCTCTGTGACCTGACTGAGGTAACTACAACCTGGCTAATTCCCTCGGTGACCTGACTGAGGTAACTACAACCTGGCTAATTCCCTCGGTGACCTGACTGAGGTAACTACAACCTGGCTAATTCCCTCGGTGACCTGACTGAGGTAACTACAACCTGGCTAATTCCTCGTGACCTGACTGAGGTAACTACAACCTGGCTAATTCCCTCTGTGACCTGACTGAGGTAACTACAACCTGGCTAATTCCCTCGGTGACCTGACTGAGGTAACTACAACCTGGCTAATTCCCTCGGTGACCTGACTGAGGTAACTACAACCTGGCTAATTCCCTCGGTGACCTGACTGAGGTAACTACAACCTGGCTAATTCCCTCGGTGACCTGACTGAGGTAACTACAACCTGGCTAATTCCTCGGTGACCTGACTGAGGTAACTACAACCTGGCTAATTCCCTCGGTGACCTGACTGAGGTAACTACAACCTGGCTAATTCCCTCGGTGACCTGACTGAGGTAACTACAACCTGGCTAATTCCTCGGTGACCTGACTGAGGTAACTACAACCTGGCTAATGTCCTCGGTGACCTGACTGAGGTAACTACAACCTGGCTAATTCCCTCGGTGACCTGACTGAGGTAACTACAACCTGGCTAATTCCCTCGGTGACCTGACTGAGGTAACTACAACCTGGCTAATTCCCTCGGTGACCTGACTGAGGTAACTACAACCTGGCTAATTCCCTCGGTGACCTGACTGAGGTAACTACAACCTGGCTAATTCCCTCGGTGACCTGACTGAGGTAACTACAACCTGGCTAATTCCCTCGGTGACCTGACTGAGGTAACTACAACCTGGCTAATTCCCTCTGTGACCTGACTGAGGTAACTACAACCTGGCTAATTCCCTCGGTGACCTGACTGAGGTAACTACAACCTGGCTAATTCCCTCGGTGACCTGACTGAGGTAACTACAACCTGGCTAATTCCCTCGGTGACCTGACTGAGGTAACTACAACCTGGCTAATTCCCTCTGTGACCTGACTGAGGTAACTACAACCTGGCTAATTCCCTCGGTGACCTGACTGAGGTAACTACAACCTGGCTAATTCCCTCGGTGACCTGACTGAGGTAACTACAACCTGGCTAATTCCCTCGGTGACCTGACTGAGGTAACTACAACCTGGCTAATTCCTCGGTGACCTGACTGAGGTAACTACAACCTGGCTAATTCCCTCGGTGACCTGACTGAGGTAACTACAACCTGGCTAATTCCTCGGTGACCTGACTGAGGTAACTACAACCTGGCTAATTCCCTCGGTGACCTGACTGAGGTAACTACAACCTGGCTAATTCCTCGGTGACCTGACTGAGGTAACTACAACCTGGCTAATTCCCTCGGTGACCTGACTGAGGTAACTACAACCTGGCTAATTCCTCGGTGACCTGACTGAGTAACTACAACCTGGCTAATTCCTCGGTGACCTGACTGAGGTAACTACAACCTGGCTAATTCCTCGGTGACCTGACTGAGGTAACTACAACCTGCTAATTCCTCGGTGACCTGACTGAGGTACTAAGGCTATCCCTCGTGCTCTGTACTCAACTGCTATTCTCTCTATCTGATAGGAATAAATCCGTCTAACCCTTCTTGACCATGACATGAGGAAAAGAGAGGCAAGCTGGAAGACAGGGGAGGAAGACGAGGAGGAGGAACGGAGAACTGATGGAGAGCAGACTAAAATGTATCCTGGCCTACATTCCTCTGGTGTTTGACCATACTCCTCTTCCTCTCCTCTATCTCACCTCTAATTCTCTTCCTGACTGAAGGTAACATAACAGCCTGGCTTCCTAGGAAGGAGTCCTGTTTGAAGGCTCTACAAAGATGGCTATATTCACATTGGTTAAAGCTGATTACCTCCCAATCCTTGGAAATTAGTCCCAAGTATATAAGTTAACTATTCTTTAAGGATCCCGGAAGGTCGAAATATACACATCAATTAAGCTCCTGAGTTTGTGTTTCTTCGTGGATGATCGCTGCTGACAAGTGTTTGTTACACTTTAGTAATTCATGTCAGAGAAAATAAAAGTGAAAGCAACGACAAGACTTTGAAGTGAGGGGCAACAAAAGTTAGTTTGAGTGCTGCACAAAGCTATCAGCTCAGTATTTACACCTAACACAACATTCCCAGTCCGGGAAATTCCTCTGTAAGGCCTAAAACCCACACACTAAATATTTGTGCGCTACCTCGACACCTTCAACAATAACACACTATGATCTAGTAACTACAATCATCAATCATCTACCTCGACACCTTCAACAATAACACACTATGATCTAGTAACTACAATCATCAACATCTACTACTCAACAATAACACTGACTAGTACACAATCATCAATCATCTACCTCGACACCTTCAACACACTATGATCTAGTAACTACAATCATCAATCATCTACCTCGACACCTTCAACAATAACACACTATGATCTAGTAACTACAATCATCAATCATCTACCTCGACACCTTCAACAATAACACACTATGATCTAGTAACTACAATCATCAATCATCTACCTCGACACCTTCAACAATAACACACTATGATCTAGTAACTACAATCATCAATCATCTACCTCGACACCTTCAACAATAACACACTATGATCTAGTAACTACAATCATCAATCATCTACCTCGACACCTTGAACAATAACACACTATGATCTAGTAACTACAATCATCAAACATCTAGACGTCTACCTCGACACCTTCAACAATAACACACTATGATCTAGTAACTACAATCATCTAAACATCTAGACATCTACCTCACACCTAAAAATAACAACTATGTCGTAACAATCATTAGACATCTAGACATCAATGCGAAACTATCACAAATATATGTGGGAACAATTCATTAGAAAGCCAAGAAAATAGGAAATGATTTTGAAAGTAGTTACTGAAATGTTTTATAAGAGAGCCAGAAGTAGCGCCCTAGCTACCCTCCCAGGACACCTAACATCCTCGCTACCCTCCCAGGACACCTGATAACACCCTCGCTACCCTCCCAGGACACCTGATAACACCCTCAGCTACCATCCCAGGACACCTAACATCCTCGCTACCCTCCCAGGACACCTGATAACACCCTCGCTACCCTCCCAGGACACCTGATAACACCCTCAGCTACCCTCCCAGGACACCTAACATCCTCGCTACCTCCCAGGACACCTGATAACACCCTCGCTACCCTCCCAGGACACCTGATAACACCCTCAGCTACCCTCCCAGGACACCAAACAACACCCTCAGCTACCTTCCCAGGACACCAAACACCCTCAGCTACCCTCCCAGGACACCAAACAACACCCTCAGCTACCCTCCCAGGACACCAAACAACACCCTCAGATACCCTCCCAGGGCACCAAACAACACCCTCAGCTACCCTCCCAGGACACCAACAACACCTCAGCTACCCTCACAGGACACCAAACAACACCCTCAGCTACCCTCCCAGGACACCAACACCCTCAGCTACCCTCCCAGGACACCAAACAACACCCTCAGCTACCCTCCCAGGACACCAAACAACACCCTCAGCTACCCTCACAGGACACCAAACAACACCTCAGCTACCCTCCCAGGACACCAAACACCCTCAGCTACCCTCCCAGGACACCAAACAACACCCTCAGCTACCCTCCCAGGACACCAAACACCCAGGTGCTGTGTACCATGCTTGCCGGGGAGTCATGTTAACAATATTGTTAGTTAAAACATTAACACATACACTATGAGAAACTTCACGCCTAGATCAACACCTGCCTCACCACTGGTAAACAACGTGTCGTCTACATACAAGTGTGTAATGAACACCTGCCTCACCACTGGTAAACAACGTGTCGTCTACATACAAGTGTGTGATGAACACCTGCCTCACCACTGGTAAACAACGTGTCGTCTACATACAAGTGTGTGATGAACACCTGCCTCACCACTGGTAAACAACGTGTCGTCAACATACAAGTGTGTGATGAACACCTGCCTCACCACTGGTAAACAACGTGTCGTCAACATACAAGTGTGTGATGAACACCTGCCTCACCACTGGTACACAACGTGTCGTCTACATACAAGTGTGTGATGAACACCTGCCTCACCACTGGTAAACAACGTGTCATCAACATACAAGTGTGTGATAAACACCTGCCTCACCACTGGTAAACAACGTGTCGTCTACATACAAGTGTGTGATGAACACCTGCCTCACCACTGGTACACAACGTGTCGTCTACATACAAGTGTGTGATGAACACCTGCCTCACCACTGGTAAACAACATGTCGTCAACATACAAGTGTGTGATGAACACCTGCCTCAACACTGGTACACAACATGTCGTCAACATACAAGTGTGTGATGAACACCTGCCTCACCACTGGTAAACAACGTGTCGTCTACATACAAGTGTGTGATGAACACCTGCCTCAACACTGGTACACAACATGTCGTCAACATACAAGTGTGTGATGAACACCTGCCTCACCACTGGTAAACAACGTGTCGTCTACATACAAGTGTGTGATGAACACCTGCCTCAACACTGGTAAACAACGTGTCGTCTACATACAAGTGTGTGATGAACACCTGCCTCAACACTGGTAAACAACGTGTCGTCAACATACAAGTGTGTGATGAACACATGCCTCAACACTGGTACACAACGTGTCGTCTACATACAAGTGTGTGATGAACACCTGCCTCACCACTGGTACACAACGTGTCGTCTACATACAAGTGTGTGATAAACACCTGCCTCACCACTGGTACACAACATGTCGTCAACATACAAGTGTTTGTGAACACGTGCCTCAACACTGGTACACAACATGTCGTCTACATACAAGTGTGTGATAAACACCTGCCTCACCACTGGTACACAACATGTCGTCAACATACAAGTGTTTGTGAACACGTGCCTCAACACTGGTACACAACGTGTCGTCAACATACAAGTGTGTGATGAACACGTGCCTCACCACTGGTACACAACGTGTCGTCTACATACAAGTGTGTGATGAACACCTGCCTCAACACTGGTACACAACGTGTCGTCAACATACAAGTGTGTGATGAACACCTGCCTCAACACTGGTACACAACATGTCGTCAACATACAAGTGTGTGATGAACACCTGCCTCAACACTGGTACACAACGTGTCGTCTACATACAAGTGTGTGATGAACACCTGCCTCACCACTGGTAAACAACGTGTCGTCAACATACAAGTGTGTGATGAACACCTGCCTCAACACTGGTACACAACGTGTCGTCAACATACAAGTGTGTGATGAACACCTGCCTCAACACTGGTACACAACGTGTCGTCAACATACAAGTATGTGATGAACACCTGCCTCAACACTGGTACACAACGTGTCGTCAACATACAAGTGTGTGATGAACACCTGCCTCAACACTGGTACACAACATGTCGTCAACATACAAGTGTGTGATGAACACCTGCCTCAACACTGGTACACAACGTGTCGTCTACATACAAGTGTTTGTGAACACGTGCCTCAACACTGGTACACAACGTGTCGTCAACATACAAGTGTGTGATGAACACCTGCCTCACCACTGGTACACAACGTGTCGTCTACATACAAGTGTGTGATGAACACCTGCCTCAACACTTGTACACAACATGTCGTCAACATACAAGTGTGTGATGAACACCTGCCTCAACACTGGTACACAACGTGTCGTCTACATACAAGTGTGTGATGAACACCTGCCTCAACACTGGTAAACAACGTGTCGTCAACATACAAGTGTTTGTGAACACGTGCCTCAACACTGGTACACAACGTGTCGTCAACATGTGAGTGGCTTAAGAGTGCGCTCGCTTCAGCTCACTTCTCCCTTAACTCAATCTTTTCTTACAATTTACATAAATGATCTCGAAATGACACTGACATCTAAAATCGCAGAGTTCGCAGATGATGCGATATGGAAAATAATTCAATATTTGTGGTCTGAATGTGTATGAGTATGCAAATGTTTGAATGTGTATGAGTATGCAGATGACCTAGATAGCTTGGTGCAGAGGAATAAAAGTAAGATGGTGGTGTTTTGTTCTTGACGAGTGTCTCCTGAGTCAGCTGGCCTATTCCAGTTACCATTCCAACACAGTTTAATGGTAGAGTAACACCAGCTAGTAGTTTAAACCTGACAATACCTACACTGATGTAGCAAACATCTGCTTTAAATACTGTCATTGGAGAAGTTTCAACCTGACCTTCACTTTAGACGACGTTTAGGTCGCTCCTCAACCATTACTACGCTACGGTTTTGAATTAATAATGCCCCAAGAAAGACTGAAACGTTATGCAAATTGTGAGTTAGTTGTGGGTTGGTAAAGTGGTGCGAAACGTGCAAGAAGACTTCTATAGCGTCCAGGCATAAAGTCATCTTATATATATATATATATATATATATATATATATATATATATATATATATATATATATATATATATATATATATATATATATAATATATATATATATATATATATATATATATAGATATTTGTAATTAAGGTTTTGTTCTCTAAGAGAGACCCAAAAAGAGAGAAGATTGACGTGGTGGTCATTAACAGTGACCTAAAGTATTGTGAACAATTTGTGTCTGCTGACAGCCTAGCCAGCAGTAAGAAGAGACAGATAGTCCTACCAGCCTCTCACACAGCACAAGTTCAACATAAATACACCTCTCTCACACACACACAGGAGCTATGACTCGACCCCTGCAACCACAACTAGGTGAGTACACTCACACACACACTCACACACACACGCAACCACAATTAGGTGAGTACACACACACACACTCACACACACACACACACACACACACACGCAACCACAATTAGGTGAGTACACACACACACTCACACACACACACACACACACACACACACGCAACCACAATTAGGTGAGTACACACACACACTCACACACACACACACACACACACACACACACACACACACACACACAACCACAATTAGGTGAGTACACACACACACTCACACACACACACACACACACACAGTCACAGAGTAGTCGGGAAGTGGAATAGCTTGGGAAGCGATGTAGTGGAGGCAGGTTCCATACACAGCTTTAAGAAGAGGTATGATAAAGCTAATGGCGCACCACAACTAGGTGAGTAACTAGGTGAGCACACACTAGGTGGAACTAGGTGAGTACACACACTCTCCTGGTATAGCGGGGAAGCAGGGCGCGTCCCAGTAACCAGGAGGTGGTCCATAAAATGTTTTACTGCTGGTGATGTGTGTGTGTGTGTGTGTGTGTGTGTTCGTGGTGCTCCGTATTGTTATAAATTTATGGTAGACATTTTTATAGTGCCAATGGTTTTGACACTATAAGAACATAAGAAAGGAGGAACACTGCAGCAGGCCTGTTGGCCCATACTAGGCAGGTCCTTCACAATCCGTCCCACTAACAGAATATTTGCTCAACCCAATTTTCAATGCTACCCAAGAAATAAGCTTTGACAATTCTACCCACTCATGCGCGAGTCCCACTCAAATCCAACCCCTTTCACTCATGAATTTATCCAACCTAAATTTAAAACTACCCAAGGTCTTTGCTTCAATAACCCTACTAGGCAGACTGTTCCACTCATCAACTACCCTATTTCCAAACCAATACTTTCCTATATCCTTTCTAAATCTAAACTTATCTAACTTGAATCCATTATTGCGGGTTCTCTCTTGAGAGATACCTCAAGACCTTATTTATATCCCCTTTGTTAATACCCATTTTCCACTTGTATACCTCGATCATGTCTCCCTCATTCTACGTCTTACAAGTGAATGTAATTTAAGGGTCTTCAATCTTTCTTCGTAAGGAAGATTTCTAATGCTATGTATTAATTTAGTCATTCTACGTTGAATGTTTTCTAACGAATTTATGTCCATTCTGTAATATGGAGACCAGAACTGAGCTGCGTAATCTAGGTGAGGCCTTACTAAGAACATAAGAACATAAGAAAGGAGGAACACTGCAGCAGGCCTGTTGGCCCATACTAGGCAGGTCCTTCACAATCCGTCCCACTAACAGAATATTTGCTCAACCCAATTTTCAATGCTACCCAAGAAATAATCTTTGACAATTCTACCCACTCATGGGAGTCCCACTCAAATCCAACCCTCTCACTCCTGAATTTATCCAACCTAAATTTGAAACTACCCAAGGTCCTAGCTTCAATAACCCTACTAGGCAGACTGTTCCACTCATCAACTACCCTATTTCCAAACCAATACTTTCCTATATCCTTTCTAAATCTAAACTTATCTAACTTGAATCCATTATTGCGGGTTCTCTCTGGAGAGATATCCTCAAGACCTTATTTATATCCCCTTTGTTAATACCCATTTTCCACTTGTATACCTCGATCATGTCTCCCCTCATTCTACGTCTTACAAGTGAATGTAATTTTAGGGTCTTCAATCTTTCTTCGTAAGGAAGATTTCTAATGCTATGTATTAATTTAGTCATTCTACGCTGAATGTTTTCTAACGAATTTATGTCCATTCTGTAATATGGAGACCAGAACTGAGCTGCGTAATCTAGGTGAGGCCTTACTAATGATGTATAAAGCTGTAATATAACCTCCGGACTTCTGTTGCTAACACTTCTTGATATAAATCCCAGTAATCTATTTGCCTTATTACGTACGCTTAGGCATTGCTGTCTTGGTAAATTAGACACATATGCAACACTTGGGTATCTTTATTGAGGAAACGTTTCGCCACACAGTGGCTTCATCAGTCCATACAAAGGAGAATCGTGAAGAACAGGAGGAGTGTGAGGTTGTCAGGCCCTCAATCTTCAGACGATGTTGTCAGTCCATCAATCTTGAATAGAATAACAGCATTGAGCAGAGGAACCTTATATACTAGACAGGGAGGTGCAGCAGTAGTAGGAGGTGTCACATTTGTTCAATGTGGAAGAGGTCGTGCCCAAGGAATAGGCAAGCGAAGAAATCCCTGTATTAAGATACCAAGATGTTGCAGTGTCAGACAGGATGTGAATGAATGGTTCAGAGAACCGACGAGTTGGTAAATTAGACACATATGCAACACTTGGGTATCTTTATTGAGGAAACGTTTCGCCACACAGTGGCTTCATCAGTCCATACAAAGGAGAATCGTGAAGAACAGGAGGAGTGTGAGGTTGTCAGGCCTCAATCTTCAGACGATGTTGTCAGTCCATCAATCTTGATTGATGGACTGACAACATCGTCTGAAGATTGATGGACTGACAACATCGTCTGAAGATTGAGGGCCTGACAACCTCACACTCCTCCTGTTCTTCACGATTCTCCTTTGTATGGACTGATGAAGCCACTGTGTGGCGAAACGTTTCCTCAATAAAGATACCCAAGTGTTGCATATGTGTCTAATTTACCAACTCGTCGGTTCTCTGAACCATTCATTCACATCCTGTCTGACACTGCAACATCTTGGTATCTTAATACAGGGATTTCTTCGCTTGCCTATTCCTTGGGCACGACCTACTTCCACATTGAACAAATGTGACACCTCCTACTACTGCTGCACCTCTCCTGTCTACAGTATATAAGGTTCTCTGCTCATATGCTGTTATTCTATTCAAGATTGATGGACTGACAACATCGTCTGAAGATTGAGGGCCTGACAACCTCACACCTCCTGTTCTTCACGATTCTCCTTTGTATGGACTGATGAAGCCACTGTGTGGCGAAACGTTTCCTCAATAAAGATACCCAAGTGTTGCATATGTGTCTAATTTACCAACTCGTCGGTTCTCTGAACCATTCATTCACATTGCTGTCTTGGTTTAAGGTTGCTGCTTACCATCACCCCCAAGTCCTTCTCGCAATCTGTATGGCTAAGTTCTACGTTATTTAACTTATAAGTGCTTGGGTTATGGACACTCCCGAGCTTCAGAACCTTGCATTTATCTACATTGAACTGCATCTGCCACTTTTCTGACCACGAATTAAGTTTGTCTAAATCTTCCTGAAGTTCTATGACATCTATGTTTGAATCAATTATCCTACCTATCTTCGTGTCGTCGGCGAATTTGCTCATATCACTAGTAATTCCCTCGTCAAGGTCATTGATATATATTATAAATAACAATGGGCCTAAGACTGATCCCTGTGGAACACCACTTGTTACAAGTCCCCATTCGGATTTAACCCCATTTATGCACACTCTCTGCTTCCTATTGGTGAGCCATGACTCGATCCATGACAGCACTTTTCCCCCAATGCCATGAGCTGCCACTTTCTTTAACAGTCTCTGGTGCGGTACTCTATCAAAAGCCTTACTAAAGTCTAAATAAACAATATCGAATTCTTTATCGTGATCAACAGCCTCAAAAGCTTTACTGAAGAAGGTTAATAAATTAGATAGGCAGGAACGGCCCTCGTGAATCCATGCTGGGTATCATTAATCAAATTATGGTTATCTAGATGGCTTCTAATAATATCAGCTATAATTGACTCTAGTAATTTGCCTACAATTGAGGTCAGGCTTATTGGGCGGTAGTTTGACGGTAGTGACTTGTCCCCTACTTTAAAAATAGGAATTACATTAGCCATCTTCCACATATCAGACACTACACCTGTTTGAAGAGATAAATTAAAAATGTTAGATATTGGTTCACAGAGTTCCATTTTGCATTCCTTAAGAACCCTTGCAAAAAGCTCATCAGGACCCGGCGATTTATTTTGTTTCAGTCGGTCCAGCTGTTTCATAATCATTTCGCCAGTGACTGTGATATTACATAATTTATCTTCTTCTGGGCCTCTGTAAAAATTAATTACTGGGATATTATTAATGTCTTCCTGTGTGAAAACTGAGAGAAAATAATTATTAAAAATAGAGCACATATCGTTCTCCTTGTCAGTAAGATGCCCAAAGTTATTTTTAAGGGACCTATCTTATCCCTAACTTTTGTTCTATAAACCTGGAAAAAACTTTTGGGTTAGTTTTTGAATCCTAGCAACTTTAATTTCATAGTCCCGTTTAGCTTTTCTTATTCCCTTTTTAACGTCCCTCTTAATGTCAGTATACTGATTTATAAGATGATCCTCACCTCTTTTTATGCGCCTATAAATTCCTTTCTTCTGCCTAAAAGATATTTGAGCCTATTATTCATCCATTTTGGGTCATTTCTACTTGATCTAATTTCTTTATACGGGATAAATGTTCTTTGGGCAGCCTGTATAGTGTTAAGGAAACTGTCATATTGATACCTCTCTTCTTCACCCCAGTCCACAGTTGATAAGTGTTCTCTAAGTCCATTATAATCTGCTAAGCGAAAATCTGGGACCATTACTGAATTATCCCTACTATCATACATCCATTCAATGCTAAAGGTAATTGACTTGTGGTCGCTTGAGCCGAGTTCCTCTGTAATTTCTAAATTATTAACAAGGGTTTCCTTGCTTGCCAGAACCAAGTCAAGTACTAATGATGTATAAAGCTGTAATATAACCTCTGGACTTCTGTTGTTAACACTTCTTGATATAAATCCCAGTAATCTATTTGGCTTATTACGTACACTTAGGCATTGCTGTCTTGGTTTAAGGTTGCTGCTTACCATCACCCCCAAGTCCTTCTCGCAATCTGTATGGCTAAGTTCTACGTTATTTAACTTATAAGTGCTTGGGTTATGGACACTCCCGAGCTTCAGAACTTTGCATTTATCTACATTGAACTGCATCTGCCACTTTTCTGACCACGAATTAGGTTTGTCTAAATCTTCCTGAAGTTCTATGACATCTATGTTTGAATCAATTATCCTACCTATCTTCGTGTCGTCGGCGAATTTGCTCATATCACTAGTAATTCCCTCATCAAGGTCATTGATATATATTATAAATAACAATGGGCCTAAGACTGATCCCTGTGGAACACCACTTGTTACAAGTCCCCATTCGGATTTAACCCCATTTATGCACACTCTCTGCTTCCTATTGGTGAGCCATGACTCGATCCATGACAGCACTTTTCCCCCAATGCCATGAGCTGCCACTTTCTTTAACAGTCTCTGGTGCGGTACTCTATCAAAAGCCTTACTAAAGTCTAAATAAACAATATCGAATTCTTTATCGTGATCAACAGCCTCAAAAGCTTTAGTGAAGAAGGTTAATAAATTAGATAGGCAGGAACGGCCCCTCGTGAATCCATGCTGGGTATCATTAATCAAATTATGGTTATCTAGATGGCTTCTAATAATATCAGCTATAATTGACTATCTGTTATACTTTGTTGCAGTCATCTAGTACAACACTGTTATACTATGTTGCAGTCATCTAGTACAACACTGTTATACTATGTTGCAGTCATCTAGTACAACACTGTTATACTATGTTGCAGTCATCTAGTACAACACTGTTATACTATGTTGCAGTCATCTAGTACAACACTGTTATAGAACAAAAGTTAGGGATAAGATAGGTCCCCTTAAAAATAACTTTGGGCATCTTACTGACAAGGAGAATGATATGTGCTCTATTTTTAATAATTATTTTCTCTCGGTTTTCACACAGGAAGACATTAATAATATCCCAGTAATTAATTTTTACAGAGGCCCAGAAGAAGATAAATTATGTAATATCACAGTCACTAACGAAATGATTATGAAACAGCTGGAACGACTGAAACAAAATAAATCGCCGGGTCCTGATGAGCTTTTTGCAAGGGTTCTTAAGGAATGCAAAATGGAACTCTGTGAACCAATATCTAACATTTTTAATTTATCTCTTCAAACAGGTGTAGTGTCTGATATGTGGAAGATGGCTAATGTAATTCCTATTTTTAAAGCAGGGGACAAGTCACTACCGTCAAACTACCGCCCAATAAGCCTGACCTCAATTGTAGGCAAATTACTTGAGTCAATTATAGCTGATATTATTAGAAGCCATCTAGATAACCATAATTTGATTAATGATACCCAGCATGGATTCACGAGGGCCGTTCCTGCCTATCTAATTTATTAACCTTCTTCAGTAAAGCTTTTGAGGCTGTTGATCACGATAAAGAATTCGATATTGTTTATTTAGACTTTAGTAAGGCTTTTGATAGAGTACCGCACCAGAGACTGTTAAAGAAAGTGGCAGCTCATGGCATTGGGGGAAAAGTGCTGTCATGGATCGAGTCATGGCTCACCAATAGGAAGCAGAGAGTGTGCATAAATGGGGTTAAATCCGAATGGGGACTTGTAACAAGTGGTGTTCCACAGGGATCAGTCTTAGGCCCATTGTTATTTATAATATATATCAATGACCTTGATGAGGGAATTACTAGTGATATGAGCAAATTCGCCGACGACACGAAGATAGGTAGAATAATTGATTCAAACATAGATGTCATAGAACTTCAGGAAGATTTAGACAAACTTAATTCGTGGTCAGAAAAGTGGCAGATGCAGTTCAATGTAGACAAATGCAAGGTTCTGAAGCTCGGGAGTGTCCATAACCCAAGCACTTATAAGTTAAATAACGTAGAACTTAGCCATACAGATTGCGAGAAGGACTTGGGGGTGATGGTAAGCAGCAACCTTAAACCAAGACAGCAATGCCTAAGCGTACGTAATAAGGCAAATAGATTACTGGGATTTATATCAAGAAGTGTTAGCAACAGAAGTCAAGAGGTTATATTACAGCTTTATACATCATTAGTAAGGCCTCACCTAGATTACGCAGCTCAGTTCTGGTCTCCATATTACAGAATGGACATAAATTCGTTAGAAAACATTCAGCGTAGAATGACTAAATTAATACATAGCATTAGAAATCTTCCTTACGAAGAAAGATTGAAGACCCTAAAATTACATTCACTTGTAAGACGTAGAATGAGGGAGACATGATCGAGGTATACAAGTGGAAAATGGGTATTAACAAAGGGGATATAAATAAGGTCTTGAGGGTATCTCTCCAAGAGAGAACCCGCAATAATGGATTCAAGTTAGATAAGTTTAGATTTAGAAAGGATATAGGAAAGTATTGGTTTGGAAATAGGGTAGTTGATGAGTGGAACAGTCTGCCTAGTAGGGTTATTGAAGCTAGGACCTTGAGTAGTTTTAAATTTAGGTTGGATAAATTCATGAGTGAAAGGGGTTGGATTTGAGTGGAATTGCACATGAGTAAATAAAATTATCAAAGCTTATTTCTTGGGTAGCATTGAAAATTAGGTTGAACAAATATTCTGTTAGTGGGATGGAATGTGAAGGACCTGCCTAGTATGGGCCAACAGGCCTGCTGCAGTGTTCCTCCTTTCTTATGTTCTTATGTTATACTATGTTGCAGTCATCTAGTACAACACTATCTGTTATGGAAAAATAAACACATAAGCAGTATAATGTGATCCTTTATTGACAACGTTTCGCCCACGCAGTGGGCTTTATCGAGTCACAT